>PJEM01006821.1:90074-105319 GCA_004023845.1 Helogale parvula | reverse complement strand
CCCCCACCCCCACCCTCAGGCACAGGTCACGTATCTTCCATTTCTGCCCTGAGATCCGTAAGTTCTGCCCAGGAATGTCAGGGAGATAACAGTCCCCCCTCCCCGCCCCCGGGGCCACACTTGGCTAACTGGGGGTGGGTGCGTGTGGATAAACGTTCCAAGCCTTTCTCCTCCAAAAGACACTTCTGGAAGATTCTCAGAGGCCCCGGCAGGGCTGAGCTCCCACTGCAATAGCACCCTTGAATTCACTTTTCCTTCTTCCCCGTCTCATGCCCCTGATCTCTGGGATCACCTTGCAAGTAAACCTTCTGCCCATTTTCGTCAAGGGAACGCAGAAGACAATCTCTTACTGCCAAGATAATCCCCTCCCGCCTCAAGTGGCCGCGGGCGCCCAAGCCTCTCTCCTGCGCTGGGCAGGCAGCTCTTTAAACCTCCATAGCACTTAGCACCGCGCTGCCAGGTAGAACATGGCGCTCCGCTCTGCGGCTTGCCTGGCCTGCAGGACGGCCCGTGCCCCGCTCCCGGGCCTCACTCCCACCCTCCTCCACCTCACACGGCATCCCAACCCCCGTCTCCTTCTGCTCCCTTGATTGCAACGCAAACTTCTCCTGCCACAGGGCCTTTGTGCGTGCGGCTCCCCTGCCTGGACTCACTAGATTACTCTCTCATTCTTTTGATAATCTTTTTTTTTTAAATGCTTATTTATTTATCTTGAGAGAGAATGATTGGGGGAGGGGTAGAGAGAGAGGGAGAAACAGAATCCCAAGCAGGCTCCCAGCTGTCAGCACAGATGCCAACTGGGGGTTCGATCTCACAAACCATGAGATCATGACCTGAGCCGAACTCCAGAGTCGGATGCTTCACCGACTGAGCCCCCCAGGCGCCCCTTGATCACCTCCTTAGAAAAAGCCTTTTTGACCCTCCAGACGGTCATGGTAATCACAACAGCCGCCAACGCTGTGACGGAACTAACTCACTTAGTTCTCATAATGATCTGGGGCTAAGGACTGTTATTCCCATTTTAGACGGGAGGAAACTGAGGCACAGAAAGTCTAAATGATTTACCCACGGTGAGGGAGGTAGTAACAGGCTACATATGAACCGAGGCTCCAGAGTCCGTGGAGTTACACAGTATGGCTCCTCCCACTTCCCTTAAGTGTAAGGGGATAAACAAGGCACCACCTCGAGCCTGCCCACCTCGAGCCAGCTCGCACACGACCTTCCCACTTACCTCGGGCGCCTCCTCTCCATTCTGGCTGAGTTCGCCCTGCAGCCTCTCCCGCAGCTTCCCCAGCTCGGCCCGCAGGCTGCCCATCTCCTGCTCCTTGGTTTGCAGATCTGCCTCCAGTTCTACCTTCTGTTCGATCAGGGCCTTCCCCTGGGCCTCCACCACCGTGACGCGGTGCCGGAGGTCATGGTTGATCTTCATCAGCCGGGTCTGCTGTTGCTGCAGCTGGAGAAAGAGGGAGGCCATTTATGGGGCTGCCAGATGCAGTAGCTGGTGCCGTGCACTGCACAAGGGCAAACTGTCTACAAGCGCGCCCTTCCTACCAGACACACATTGATCTGTTTGAAGTTTGCTCATATTCTTAGAACTGTTGATGCCAGAAATGGGCAATTTGGATATTTACTGTGATAATTTCATGGCAGTTGGAAGATAAGTGTTCTGTCAGTATATTATGACGATTTCCCAACAGACGAAAGTCACATGACTTGAGAACGGGCTGTCTTTTTCTGGTTCAGGTGGGGACGCCGCGTCGTTTTCTAGAGCAGCCCGGACCTCGCTGGCCTGCTCACAGAGGCCACGGAGAGGCCGGGCTGACGGAAGCTCCAGGGTCAGAACAAAGCCTGACTGGCCTCGGCACCTCCCCGGGCACGCAAGGAGCAGGTCACTGAGTGCCGGGTCCCCTCCCGGTGCCAGGCGCACTGGGCTGAGGGTCCGCCCCGTGGCTGCCGCTTCTGGACCCGCACCCCACAGCGCCCACGGAGGGAGGCGGGCGGGGGGGGCCCGAAAGGGAGGGCCCGAGGGACGGTGGGCGGGGCACTCACGGCCCCCACGGAGGGAGGCGGGCGGGGGGCCGGAAGGGGCGGGCCCGCGGGGGGGTAGGCGGGGGCGGGGCACTCACAGCCTCCACGTCCTCGTTCTTCAGGCCGAGCTCCCGGTCCTTGGCGCGAATCTCGTCCCGCTGCTTGTCCACCACCTCCTTCAGCTTCTTCATCACCTGCCGCTCGCGCTCTGACATGCCTGCGGAGGGGGGAGGCGGGCAGCGGGCGGGCCCCCTCCTCCCCTGCCCCGGGCCCCTCCGAGCTCACCCCCACCTCTGGGCACCTGCCGCTGCCCTTCCCAGCCTGCGGTTCCGTCCCTTCCAGCCTTCCCCACGCTGGTTCCCTCGTTTTTCAGGCCTCAGCTCAACTGTCACCTCCTCACAGAGGCCCTTCCTTCCTCGCCCCCGAGAGTGGCCCCGACCCTGTCTCTTACCTTCATGGCCCCCCTTTTTTTTTTTTTTACCATCTCCTAGGTCTTTTCATCTAACAAAAGATGATTCAGAGCATGAGGCTCGGAGCACAAGCACCTGCTCTCCCATTTATGATCTGAGTGGCTTCGGGCTGGCCTCAGTTTCCACATCTACAAAATGGGAACAACAGTACCTACCGCACACGGCTGCTGTGAGGACTGATTCAGTTAATACACAGGAAGCATGGGAGACAGACCCAAGGGGTGGCGTCTGTTACTTTATTGTCTGTTCCTTCCACCCCCAGCCCCCAAAGTACACTGCTGGCCCCAGGAGCCAAGGCCTTGCCTGACCTGCTCACTGTGCATTCCTTGGGCCAGCACAACACGGCACTTGGCACACAGCAGGTGCTCGCTAAGTGATCTGGTGCGTTAAACTGTGGGGACAGGTGGCTTGTAATAACACATGAGCGACAAAATCTGACAGCTTAAGACATCAGAAGTTTATTTTCTCTTGGTTCTAGAAGCCAGAAGTTTAAAATCAGTCCAAAGTCAAGATGGCGCCAGGGCTGTGCTCGCTCCAGACGCTCTGGGGGAGAATGAGTCCCTTCCCCTGCTAGCTTCCGGTGGCTCCCCGTGCTCCCTGGCTTGTGGCCACCCCACTCTGGTCCCTGCCTCCATGGCCACGGGGCCTCCGCCTCTTCTGTCCATGTCAGCCTCCCTCTGCCCCGCTCTTCTGAGAAGGACACTCTGATCGCACCCGAAAAGCGGGGAAACCTCCTCCTCTCAAGATCTTAAACAAAACCACATCTCTAAGGATTTTTAAAAAAATTTTTTAAATGTGTTATTTATTTTTGATACAGAGAGAGACAGAGCATGAGAGGGGGAGGGGCAGAGAGAGAAGAAGACAGAACTGGAAGCAGGCTCCAGGCTCTGAGCTGTCAGCACAGAGCCTGACGCGGGGCTCGAACCCACGAACTGTGAGATCATGACCTAAGCTGGAGTCGGAGGCTTAACCGACTGAGCCACCCAGGTGCCCCTAAGGATTTTCTTTTAAGTTTATTTCTTTTTGAGAGAGAGAGAGAGAGAGAGAGACAGTGGAGCAGGAGCAGAGAGAGAAGGGGACAGAGGATCTGACTCAGGTCCCGCACCGAGAGCAGAGAGCCTGATGTGGGGCTCAAACTCACAAACCGTGAGATGATGACCTGAGCCCAAGGCAGCCCCTTAACCGACTGAGCACCAGGCGCCCCACAGCGGTAAAGACTGTACCATACCAGGTGACACCCACAGAGTCCGGCCGTCAGCACCTGATATTCTGGGGGCCCGTTGTGACAGCTGACCCTCGCCTCCCCTCCCCGGTGGCTCTGCGCCCCGGGGCGCATGGGGCACCCGAGACGAACAGCTGTGCGGGACGCCCTCCAACCTGCTCCCTGGGAGTCTTTCCCGCCGAGAACCCCGCTTCCCGTCCTCGACATCCCTGATGAGGCGTCACCGCCATGACTAGACGT
Organism: Helogale parvula; assembly: GCA_004023845.1. NCBI lineage: Eukaryota > Metazoa > Chordata > Mammalia > Carnivora > Herpestidae > Helogale > Helogale parvula. Next base: position 101,359 of record PJEM01006821.1, on the reverse strand, counting down.
GTGCGTCTAGAACTGTGTGCGATGTTGCCGCGGCCCGAACCCAGGCAGGAGCTGGGCCCTGCTCCTGAAGAGCCTGGGACTACGTAACGGTCACAGCGTGGACGCCCTGGAAGGCGGCCATCCTGCCTCAACCGTATTCTGGGGCTTTCCACATGGTGGACACTCCAGGCTGCTGCAGTAGGGACCCATCCCCCGCCGCCCCCTCGTTCCCAAAGCACCACTCACTCCCGCCAAGCCCACGAAGGACAAACCGCTTTATATCCTTGACCCATTTCAGGGTCATTTCCAGCCACTGGAAGTGGGTGTTATTATTACTGTTGTTTTTAACATCAGTTCCATCTTAGAGATACGGAAAACTGAGGCCTAGAGACAGATGTGTTCAATGTCGCACAGCCAAGCACTGGAAGAACCAGGGCTGAACCCCGGTTTTCTGCCTCCAAGTCCCACGTCCCCTCCATGATGCCTTCCTCCTGAGGGACAAGACTCGGAGGCTCTGTTAAGGTCACAACAAAGTGTCCCCATGGGGCAGACTCTAGTCCATGCTTGCTCCGACGGGGCCACCTACTTGGGTACCCGCACATCTTTTAGTGTGTACACACGTGCGCACACGCACACGCACCGGGCGTTTATCGGGCATCGCTGTGAACCTGACGCTGAGCCAGCAGTCACTAGGGTCGTGAAATGGAATACAGTTTTGCTCTCAGTGACTTACGGACATCAGAGCTGCTGTCATTACGCACCACGGTAAGTGCCACGGCAGATGCCCTGGGGACCGAGAGAATGTCAAGGGGACCCAACATAGACTTTGGAGACAGAAAGCTGTCTTATGAGAGCCACGCATGCTGAGCCCTGCAGGAGGAAAGGCAGCCGGGTGATGAGGACCAGCGTTCTGGGCAAGCACCACAGGTGCAAAGGTCCTGGGGGATGAGACTGCACATCTGGAAAGCTGAAGGGCGACGCTGGTGGCCCAAGCTCGGGGACCAGGGGCAACAGAAGCTTGAGCCGGTCTAGGCCACGTGGGGTCTCAGAGGCCAGGAGGGAGGCTGGGTTTCCCTCTAAAGGGGCAAAAGGAGCGTTAGGACGTCTGTATGCAGGGCGTGCATGAAGCAGCAGAGTCCGGCCTGTAGGGAAGCCGACAGGAGGCAGGTGTGCACCATGCAAGTGAGACAGGCCGGAGGGGGGGCAGTTAGAACAAAAACTGACTGTCGAGTGATTGGGAGGCTCCAGGCAGGAACAGGAAGATGAGCCTGACTGTCTGGTTCTCTCACAGCACAGAGCTTGGGGTTTTCGGAGCAACGTTAACCTCCCAGGGCCCCCACGTGCCCACCTGCATGTTTTCTGCATCCCTACGTCCCTAACGAGGCTGTGCACACCAAGCACAGGAGGAGATCACACAGCCCAGGAAATAGGAGCGCGTCCTCTGGGCGGGGCCGGGACCAAGACCGCTCGGCTTCCTCCTTGCACCTGCTGGGGCGTCCTAGGAGGCGAGGCGGAGACATGCCCGCCTGGGCGGCGTGGGGAGGCAGGGATGGCGAGAAGGGCCATGTGTCCTGACCAGGACGGCTCGGATGAAACGGACTGAGGATGCCAAGTGCTGGAGAGAAGGCAGGGCTGCGGGAATGTGCGTGCACGCGGCTCGGAGCGCTGCCTTGGAAAACTGGCGTTACCCACCGACACTGACACACCTACTCTACGTACCTGCAGCTGCATCCCGGGTCTAGCCCCAAACACCCGACAGGTGGGAGTGCCCGGGCTCGCCGGTAGGGGGACGGCTCGACCGACTGCCGGACAACCCGAAGCCACGTGGCTGTTCGAAAGGCTCAGATGTGGGGCGCCTGGGTGACTCGCTGGGTTGAGCGTCCCACTCCTGATCTCGGTTTAGGTCATGATCTCGTGGTTCATGAGTTTGAGCCCCAAGCTGGGGTCCTCACTGGCGGCATGGAGCCTGTCCCTCCTCTGCTCTCTCTCTCAAAAGAAATAAACTTTTTAAAAAAGGTGACTCAGACATACTGGGGAGTGAAAGAGGAAAGTGGCAATCTGTATGGAAAAAGACACACACAAGAATGTTTTGGGGCGCCTGGGTGGCTCAGTCACTTGAATGTCTGACTCTTGATTTCAGCTCAGGTCATGATCTCACGGTTTGTGAAATCAAGCCCCACGTTGGACTCTGCGCTGACAGCAAGCAGCCTGCTTGGGATCCTCTCTCTTTCCCTCTCTCTGCCCCTCCCCCCTGAAAATAAATAACTAATATTTTTTAAAAACAGTGGAATGGGGTGCATCGATGGCTCAGTTGGTTAGGTATCTGACTTTGGCTCAGGCCATGATCTCACAGTTCATGGGTTCAAGCCCTGCTCAAATCTCTGCACTGTGAGTGCAGAGCCTGTTTGGGATTCTCTCTCTCTCTCTCTCTCTGCCTCTCTCTCTGCCCTTCCCTACTTGCACTCTATCTCAAAATACATAAATAAAAATAGTAATAAATAAATAAAGGGTCCGGGCTCCTGGGTGGCTCAGTCAGCTAAGCATCCAACTTCAGCTCAGGTGTTGATCTTACAATTCATGGGTTCGAGACCGCATGGGGCTCTCTGCTGTCAGCATGGAGCCTGCTTCCCTCGTCCCCCTCTCTCTACCCCTCCCCCACATGCCGTTTCTCACTCTCAAAAATAAACGAGCATAGAGGCACCTGGGTGGCTCAGTCGGTTGAGCGTCCAACTTTGGCTCAGGTCATGATCTCACGGTTTGTGGGTTCGGGCCCCATGTCGGGTTCTGTGCTGACAGTTCAGAGCCTGGAGCCTGTCTTCAGATTCTGTGACTCCCTCTCTCTCTGACTGTCCCCTGCTCATGCTGTCTCTCTCTCTCTCTCTCAAAAATAAAAACAGTAAAAAAAAAAAAAAAGCTGGAAGAGTTCTGCATGACCATTTAGCCACCAGGCAATTCGAGATCCTTGGATCTAGACTTGAAGGTACATTCAGGCAAGTGCAGGAAGAAACAAGTGCAAGGTCGGTCACAGGAGCAAAGACGTGGTTAAAAAGATGAGGACCTTCCACGCCATGGAAACCATATATGGTCAGCCAAAAGGCTGAGATACACTGCCGAGTCAAATAGGCAAGTGACAGGGGCGCCTGGGTAGCTCAGTTGTTTGGGAGTCCCACTTTGGCTCAGGTCATGATCTCACGCGGTCCATGAGTTTGAGCCCCACATCAGGCTCTGTGCTGACAGCTCAGAGCCTGGAGCCTGCTTTGGATTCTGTGTCTCCCTCTCGCTCTCTGCCCCTCCCCCGCCCACGTTCTGTCTCTCTTGCTCTCAAAAATAATACATTAACATTAAAAAAGTTTTTTTTAACGGGGGGGTGGTGCCTGGATGGCTCAGTTGGTTAAGTGTCTGACTTCGGCTTAGGTCATGATCTTGCAGTCAGTGAGTTCAAGCCCCGTGTCGGGCTCTGTGCTGACAGCTCAGAGCTCAGAGCCCAGAGCCCACATCGGATTCTGTGTCTCCCTCTCTCTCTATGCTCCTCCCCTGCTCATGGTCGGTCTCTCTCTGTCTTTCAAAAATAAATAAACACTTAAAAAATCAATCAATCAATCAATCAGCTGCAGAGGAATTCTCATCTCAGAGTCTCCTTCTGGAAGGATCTGTTCGAAACTGTCCTTAGAGCTTATTTTATCCTCAGAAAACCTCATGGGGTAGAATTCCTTCTCCCTTCTCCCCACTGTTATCGTCGAAAGGACCGGAGGCACACAGCAGCTACGTACTGATACGCGGCCACACAGCGGGGTAGCGGCCCCTGTAGTGGCGCCCAGCCCACTCGCTCTCGGGCGACCTTGGCTCCAAAGCCCGCGCTCCTGCCATCCCGTCACCTCCCGCGGCCCCGCTCCTGACGTTATCACGGGTGTGGCGGCTACAACAGCACCCCCCCGCAAGCCCTGGCTGCCCGGAACCCCACAATGTGACCTCCCGCGAAAACAGTCTCTGCGATGCAGCTGGTGAAGTTGGGGTCACGACGCATGAGGGTGGGCCCTAAATCCTAACACTGGTATCCTTCCAAAGGCAAGAAGAGGGGGCTGCAGACACAGACACACAGACGAGGCCACGTGACAGAGAGGCTGAGGGACGCGGCCACAAGCCAAGGAGCACTGGCAGCCTCCAGCAGCCCAACGAGGCTCCCACAGCGCTGCTGACACCTTGAGTTTGGACTCCTGGCCTCCATCTGTGAGAGGACACATTTCTGTGGATTTAAGCATCCCCCCCCCCCCCCAGTTTATGGTGCTTTGTTACAGTAACCCCAGGAAGTGAAACTCTTCCAGCAAGCTTATGGAGAAAGGCCCAGACAAGGTACGCAGCTGAGTGCTCACTGAGCTAGAATTCACTCCAGTCACTCTCGGCTTCCACGTAAGGCTGGGCTGGTAGGACAAAATCCGCGTAATTGCCCTGGGGGACATCCTTCACGGGGCAGCTCCGAGTCTGACGCTCCGTGCACTTCATGCTCAACCATCCTGGAGGGGGAGCTGCTGGTTCCATTCACAGGTAAGGAATCTGCGGGTGGGAACGGTAGGTCCCCTGCCCCAGTGACCGGGTTGGTAGGGGCAGGGCTGGGATTTGAACTCTGCCCACAATCTCTGAGAACACAATGCCTTGTATTTTGGGGGGCACTGCTGTTCTAGGCTGCCCTTCAGAAAACGGCTCTGTGGTTGGCTTTTCTCCTCTCCAGGTGATGGGACTGTTTGGCCAGAGCCCAAGAATTTTTCCACAGCCTTGTGCACATCCCTACCCCTCCATCTCCCTAGTCCACTGGCTTGGAGACCTGCAATTCATCTCCACATATGCTAACAAGTAGTTTTTCTTTTTTAAAAAAAACATTTAATGTTTGTTTATTTCTGAGAGAGAGAAAGAAAGAGTGTGAGCAGGGGAGGGGCAGAGACATAGGGAGACCTAGGATCCAAAGCAGGCTCCAGGCTCTGGGCTGTCAGCACAGAGCGGGACGCGGGGCTCGAACTCACCAGCTGGGAGATCATGACCTGAGCTGAAGTCGGACGCTTAACCGAATGAGCCACCAGGCGCCCCTAACAACTGGTTTTTCTCTTTGCCCACTAGTCGACAAAAAGGACTTCCAAAAACAAGGGGCAGGGACGTGCTTCTTCATCTGGAGACTTCCAGGGAGCAGTGCCCTGTGCCCGAGTCAGTGCAGGAGGCACCGCTGCCATATGCCAGGCTCCCCGCCCGCTCGCCCCACACCCCACCTCGTGCCCTCAAATCCTCCACCAGCCCCTGGGCCTGGCCCCACCGCTGAGGAGGTGCCTGGCCCCCAGTCTCACTCGCGGGCTCCGCCTCCCCCCGGGGACCCCTCGCCGCACGTCTGCTCCTCTCCCGGGCGGCAGAGATGCTTCTGTCCGTCTGTGTTCCCATGGTTTCCCGTGCAACATAAAAATAACCGCGAAAGGCATGCCTGGCATCCGCAGGTCTCGCCACCCGGGTGGGGGCTGGTCTGAGCGGAAAGCCCAAGCGTCCCCATCCCCGGGCTGGCCCTCCGGGGGCCGGGCGGCCGGGACGTGCACAGACTCCGAGGCGCAGCCCTCCCGCCGGGAGCCCTGCACGCGCCCGCACGTGACTCCGCACGTGACTCCGCGCGGAGGAGCGGCCACCGCGGGCGTTCACGGCCACGGCCACGGCCTCGGGCCCCGCGTGCCTCCGCAGCATCACTGGGGCAGGCAGGGGAGCTCCCGGGTCCCCTCGGGGGTCCCAGACGGAAAGGTGGCTGTGGGCTCCTCGATGACGTCAACGCGGTCACCCCAGTCCTAGGTGTACACCCCCAAACCCTGAAAACACACCTCTGGAAAGTTCACGGCACCGCTGCTCACACCGGCCGGAAGTTGGAAACAACGCAAGTGTCCGTCTCGGGTGAACGCACACGCAGAAAGCCGGCCTATCCGTGCAGCGGGTGTCACTCAGCCGGGAAAAGGGGCGAGGCACCGACCCGGCTCCGACACGGCTGAACCTCGCCGAGTGAAAGAAGCCAGACCCAAGAGACCTGCGATTAATCGATTCCACGTATATGAAATGCTCAGAAAAGGCAACTCTACGGGCAGAAGGCAGATCAGCTGGGGGCTGGGAGAGCGCCGGCCGTGGGGCGGACCGGGGGACGGCAGAGAAGGGGGTGGTGTTTCTTTTTACGGGGATGAAACGGTTCTAAGTTGTAGTGATGGCAGCACAGCTCTGACTAGACTCAGGGCCGCCGGCCTGTTCTTCCTAGATGGGTGAATCGGCATCTCAGTAATTCGGTCAGAAAACAACAGCAAATGTTGATCCGGGGCTTACCATGTGCCAAGCACTTTATGTGCATCAACTCATTTAATCCTTATAATAATAATCACATTTTACAAATGAGGAAGTCGATTTGTGTAAAGGTAAATAATCTGGCCACAGGTGAAATCTGGTGGAGCTCAGATTTGGGCTCAGGCAGGCTGGCTTCTGAGTTCATGGACTTTTTTTTTAAATTTTAAAATGTTTTTTATTTATTTTTGAGACAGCGGGAGCAGGGGAGGGTCAGAGAGAGAGCGAGAGGGAGACACAGAATCCGAAGCAGGCTCCAGGCTCTGAGCTGTCAGCACAGAGCCCGACGCGGGGCTCGAACCCAAGAACCGTGAGATCATGACCTGAGTCGAAACCGGACGTTTAACTGACGGAGCCACCCAGGCGTCCCTGAGTTCATGGTCTTAACTCCTACACTCCACTGCCTTGCTGTTCTTAAAAAAGAAAGGAGATCTGTACGGATATGGAAATTCTGCAAGATCCGGTAAGCGAAAAACTCAAGGTGCACTATATCCAGGGTGGCATCCCGGACTGGGTGCCGGAGCCAAAGCAGGACAGGAATCTAAAACCTGGTGAGACCCAGATAACGTCCGCGGGACAGTTAATAGTAACGTACCAGTGCGGGTGTCCTAGTTGTGACCAATGACCGGGGTACCACAAGATGTCACTCACTGTTGGGGGGGACTGTAAGAGGTATTGTGGGAACCCGCTGTACCGTCTTTGCAACTTTTTTGTAAATCTAAAATTATTCCAAAATAAAAAGTAAAATAAAAACAAAAAAAACCCAACAACCAAGGTGCCGAACATTCTAGAATATGTTGCCATTGTGAGGGGGGTGCGAGGGGATATCTTCCTTCTGCATCTGTGTAAATGTGTACATTTGAACGTGCACTGAAAATCTGCAGAGTGTAAGGTGTCCCCAGGCTCCCTCTCGGCAGGTTGCCTGGGAACGGGACTTAGGCGTGGAAGAGAGATTACGTATTCACCGTGAACAGTTTTGCGTTGTTTGATTAAAAAAAAAATAATATGCATGCATTTTGTTTTTACTTTGAAAAATCACTTTTCATCAGTATTTTTTTTTTTTTTTACTGAAAGTGAAACATTGGAAAAAATTCCATCAATGTCCTCAAGTCTTGAGGCTGGACACGGGGGCTTCAGCGGTAGGACCACTCAGGTTCAGGTCTCCCTTGGGGGAAAATGTTAACCGAGAGGCCCAAGCCGATTTCATACTATTCAGCTCTCGGGCTGCATGCAATTTTTTTGAGGGGGGAAAGTGACGTTTTGCCCCCACCGGAGTCCAGTCCTGGGGCCCGCGGGCGGGTGTGCCGCGTGCAGCCGGCCTGGGCCGCTTACGTCCCTGGCTGCGGCAGGTTCATACCCTTGCCTCTCCCGGGGCTCACTGGGCCCGGGGCTGCAGGGCTGGGGCTGGTCTCCCCTCCCTCACGTATGGACATGGCTTTACTAATCCACTGAGCATATCCTAGGACTTAACTGTTCTGTTTTTGTTTTTGAGAGAGAGAGAGCATGTGCGTGCGCGCCCGCCGGAAGGGGAGAGGGGGAGAGAGAGAATCCTAAGTAGACTCCACGCTCAGTGCAGAGCCCAACACAGGGCTCGATCCCATGACCCTGGGATCATGACCCGAACTGAAATCAAGAGTCAGACACTCAACTGACTGAGCCCCCCCAGGTGTCCCTAAGGTTTTGTTTTTGTTTTTCTGTGTAAGAGAGGCATGTTAAAATCTCCCACTATGAATGTGGATTTTTTTAAAAAGATGTTGTCCACTTTGGGGGCACCTGGGTGGCTCAGTCAGTAAAGCATCCGACTTCAACTCAGGTCATGATCTCACAGTTCCTGGGTTCAAGCCCCACATGGGGCTCTGTGCTGACAGCTCAGAGCCTGGAACTGCTTCAGATTGTGTCTCCTTCTCTCTCTGCCCCTCCCCCACTTGCACTCTGTCTCTCTCTCAAAAATAAATAAAAATTAAAAATGGTTTAAATAAAATTGTCCACTTTTAAAATTATTGTATTTAAAGTGTACAGTTTGGTGGTTTTTGATATGTTCGCAAAGCTGTGCACTCATTACCATGTTTTTATCCCTCCTCTAAAGAAACCTCATTCCCTTAGTCACCCCCCCCCACCCTTTCCTGACGTCCCTTGCAGCCCCTGGCAACAAATAATCTACCTTTTGCCTTTAGATTTGCCTCTTCTGGACATATTTCTGTTCATTTTTGCTTTATTTCTTTTGCAGTTTATTTATTTTGAGAGAGAGAGAGAGCACAGTAGGGAAGGGGCAGAGAGAGAGAGGGAGATGGAGAGTCCCAATCAGGCTCCTCGCCACCAGTGCAGAGCCTGATGCGGGGCTCAAACCCTGCGAGACCATGACCTGAACTGAAGTCAGACACTTAACTAACTGAGCTACCCAGGTGCCCTTCACTTTTGCTTTATATACTTTGAGGCTAAATTACTAGGTGTGCACAAATTGAAAATCACATTTTCGGGGCCCCTGGGTGGCTCAGTCGGTTGGGCCTCCGGCTTCGGCTCAGGTCAGATCTCACATTCGTGGGTTCGGGCCCCGCGTCGGGCTCTGTGCTGACGGCTGGCTCGGAGCCTGGAGCCTGCTTCCGGTTCTGTGTCTCCTTCTCTCTCTGACCCTCCCCCTCTCATGCTCTGTCTCTCTCTGTATCAAAAATAAATAAAAACATTTAAAAAAAAAAAAGAAAATCACATTTTCTTGGTGAACTGAACTTTTTATCATCACGGAGTGATCTCTGCCTTGAAGTCTATTTTATCTTCCATTCGTATAACTACCCCAGCTTTCCCTTGGTTAGTGTTTGCACAGTACATCGTTTCTCAGCCTTTTACTTTCAACTTTTACCAGAGAGTCTCTTAGAAACAACATACAGTTGGACTTTTAAAATCCTTTTTGACAATCTTTATCTAGACCTTTTAGTCCGTTTACATTTAATGTAATCTCCAGTGTAACTGGTTTAATCTCCTATCCTATAATCTACTCCGTTTTTGCTTTGTGTGTTACACTTGCTCAGTTTGTTTTTCATTCAAGGGACTACTGTGTACTATGATGCCAGCGTGATATTGTAATACAATAAGAAAAATATATGTATATATATAATATGTAATGATAATAACACAATTGTATTAATATAATTAATAACATAAAATATATTTACCTATTATAGATAACATAATTATAATAACATTATATATTATATATAACATGAATGTAAGCGCCAAGCACTCTACATGTACATGTATGTGTCATGTATGTACATATATGATACATACATACATACATGCATACATATATCATATATATATTTGGTCTTTGACCCCAGTTCTTAGCACAGAGTTCCTAAAACTTATGACTTCCTGAAAGAGAGGAGAGGACTGTCTTTTCTTGTCATAAGCCCCTTTCCACCATATCTGAGTTTATGACAATGAGGTGACTCTCAGTGACGCCCCTAGATGGTTTCAGGATGGAGTCTGGCTGCCAGAGGAACCACTATGTGACTAGTGATTATCGGGGAGAAGGGGCTGGTGACTGAGCTAACCACAAAGCTAACCGCTGTCTCATGATTTAACGCACATCCCTACCTAACGGCGCCTCCAGCAGTCTCTGGGGTTCAGAGGGCTTCCAGGGTGATGAATAGATCCATGTGCACAAATGGTGGCGCACCCCAACTCCACCGGGACGGAAATCTGAGCTTGGAACCCCTCCACACCTCACCCTATGTACCCTTCGTCATCTGGCTATTCATCTGTGTCCTTTATAACATCCTTTACAAACCAGTGATAGTGTGTCTCTGAGTTCTGTGAGCCATTCCAGAAAAGTACTGAGCTTGCGGGGGGTGGTTGTGGGAATCTGTGACTTTGCACCCAAGTTGGCCAGAAGGGTGAGTATCTTGGGAACCCATTACCTGCAACTGTCACCTGAAGTGGGGGCGGTCCCTTTGCACCCAAGTTGGCCAGAAGGGTGAGTATCTTGGGAACCCATTACCTGCAACTGTCACCTGAAGTGGGGGCGGTCCCGTGGGACTGATCCCTCAACCTGCGGAGTCTGATGCTAACTCCGGGGTAGACAGGGTCACAAGTGAGTTAAATCATAGGACACACAGTTGGTGCCTGGAAGATTGGTTGGTGTGGTGAAAAATACCCCACACATCTGGGCCAGAGTGTTGGATGCAGAATAAATGAGTTTACAAAGGGTCAGTGAATGAGCAGCGTCTGTCTGGAACCGTTAGCACCTGCGCACGAGAATATCCCGGGGGCCCGGTCTCTGGGGCAGGATTCCTATCCGGCGGCCTGAGATCAAGGGGTCCAGAGAGGTATGAGCCTTCTTTCCGGGGGGACTGATCCGAGCAGACTCCAGCTCCAGCCCTGACTTCGCCACTACCTTGCGCTGTGACCTTGGGCACCTCACTGCCCCCCTCTCAGCCTCAAGATTTCTCATTTGTTCAATGAGGAGGTTGGACGAGGTAACAAAAATTCAGTAATAACTGCCAACACTTGGTGTGTGTGTCACTGTGTGTGACACTATTCTAAGCAAACTACAGATATTAATTCCTGGTTTCCTCACAACGTTATCAGTGACATTCAGTGTTCCTCCTATTTTTCACACAGAGAGCGACTTAGGCACACAGAAGTCAAGTGACTTGATCAAAGTCACTCAGGAGGTAAGTATTGGGTCAGGACTCACACCTGGGCGGTCTGGCTCCGGAGCCAATCCTTATAACCACGAGGACTTTCACTTTCATTGCACGAAATGCATGTCAACACAGGAAACCCAAGGAAAGCAGGATTCCAGCATCTGGATCAAAATGTTTCTTTCTCGGCCACTACAGTCCTTATCAGTGTGCTGCCCCTTTAATCTCACAGAGGTGTAATTATGGTTCTGAACTTCACCCCCATACAAGCCTGTCTCTCACCCCATCCAGCAGGGGGAGGCGGGGCGGGGGGGGGGGGGG
>PJEM01006821.1:36809-89974 GCA_004023845.1 Helogale parvula | reverse complement strand
AAGGTCCTAGAGAACTGCTTGCAGGATGAATGACAAAGTTCAGGGCTCCAGTGCCATTCAGATCTGGTTTCCCATCCTCAGTTGCCACAGTGTCCCCGTGGCAAGAGTCCAATCTCTTCCCTGCACGCTTTTCTAAAACCCAAACCTTGGTCTCTAAGGGGCTATGTGGTCTGACCCCCGCTGACCCCTCTGATCTCATCTTTAACCACCTTTGTCCTTGGTCATCTTCTCCTAGGACACTGGCCCTCCTGGTTTCATAGAACTCATGCCCCAGGGCCTTTGCACTTGCTTCTCTCCCAAGATATTTGGTTGCTCACTCCATCCCTTCCTTACGGCTCCAGCGTCACCTTGTCAGAGAGGGCTTCCTTGATCACTGCTTCTAAAGAAGCCCCCCCTCCCCATCACCTCTGCCACGCCCCCAGTTTGGGTTCTTCCAGAGGACTGGTCACTGTTTGGAACCACCGTTCTCACCCGGCATCTCTGCCCTAGAACATGAGCTTCACGAAGGCAAGGGCTTTGTCTTGTCCCCCGCGTGTCCCCCATGCCGAGAACGGAGCCTCGAAAGGGAGGAACCCATGACATTCTGCTGAGCCTCAGTTTCCCCTTCTGTATAGTAGGGCCACACACTCTCTCCCAGGCAGAGTGGCAGGAACCACACGAGACAAAAGGCTCTGGGACCTAGCACGTGCCCTCCCTCGCTCGGGACGGTCCCCACGACTGTTATGGAGAAGGCGGGCAACCACGGTGGGAGCGGCCTTCCCCTGAACCCCCCACCTCGGGCTGGGCCCTCCCCCTACCTTCGTGCTTCTGGAACTCCTCCTCGGAGAAGCTGGTGTCTTTGTGCGAGAGGTTGGTCAGGAGCTGCTTGTTTTCCTCCTGCAGCTGGGCGATCTGGGAGAGGAGGTCCTGCGCCTCCCCCCGCCACACGTCCTCCACCAGCTCCAGCTCCTGCGAAGGCGACAGGCCGGGCGTGAGGTCACAGCCGGCCCCGGGTGGCGGCCCTGTCCCGCCGCCCGGGCCCTCGGGAGCAGCGCGGCCTGCCTGGGCTCCGGGGCATCCCCGGCCCCGCGAGGGCCGTGCACCGGGAGCAAGGCCACCACAAGTCCACGCGGCAGCTCTGCAAGAGGCAGAGGGTGCCCTTCCCCGGGGCGAGGCCCAGCCAGGCGACCGCTACACCTCGGGACTATCTAGACAGACCGGGAGCGCAGGTGAGCAGCCCCGGGGCCACGGGGGCCCTAAGCCCCCCAACTCCTTGGAGAGCGCACGGCTCTGATCTGTGGACAGACCCTGCGTGAGGACACACCTCTCTCCAAGGGAGAAAGAGGCTGCGGAGACCCCCGGGGACGCCCCCTGGCCCCAGAGCTCCGTGTATGTCTGATACAGGTCTCCTCAAGCCGTCCCGGGCACCCGCTCACTCTGAGCCTCAGTTTCCCTTCCTGGGGGAGCCATCATATAAAGACTCGCCGGGCTAACGTGATGATAACTAAGATCAGTCTATTGAAGTTACTTTGGGGGTGGCTGTAATCAAAGAAACAGATGATCAGTGTTGGCAAGGATGTGAGAAAGCCGGAGGCCTCAGGCCTCGCTGGTCAGCATGTAGGCAGTGTGGCCACCGTGGGAAACAGTCTGGCAGCCCCTCAGTAAGTGACACAGTGACACGAGAACATGCGTGTGACCAGCAATTCCAATCCAAGGATCTGCCCAAGAGGAACGAAAACCAGGGGCGCCTGGGCGGCTCAGGTCATGATCTCACGGTTCGTGGGTTCGAGCCCCGCATCGGGCTCTGTGCTGACAGCTCAGAGCCTGGAGCCTGCTTCGGATTCCGTGTCTCCCTCTCTCTCCCTCCCCACTCACGCTCTGTCTCTCTCTCTCTCTCTCAAAAGTAAACATTGAAAAAAAGGTCTAAATAAAAATAAAAAAATAAATGGGTGAACAATATGGTATCTGGATATTCAAATAAGCTGTTACCAAAAAAACCCCCAAACAAACAAACCCAGAAACTAATCAGAGCGCAGTCGCTGCTGCAGGACATAACGCCAGTTTAAAGCGTTGATACCAAAGCCTGTTGGCCCAAGTTTGGATCTTGTTTCTGCCCCTTAGCAAAAGCCGGCACGCAAGAATACACCTAGGACTAGCTTACTTGCTGCAGCTCGAGAAGGTACTGAATCTGCGGGTGCCTTGGGAACGTGGGGGGTAGTGTCCTAACTACCTCCAGGGCCGTCCTGAGGATGATGCCAATGGCTGGAACGGTGCCCAGACCCAGAAAACGCTGAAGACGTGGTTGCCGGTTTCTGTTCCTCCTACGCCTGTCACACGCCGGCCCAGGTGGCCGGAGAAACACGGCCTCCGTTCATCTTTTAAATACATTCCTAAATCCCCATCTCCTATGTCAGGAAGCCTGCTGCACTGGGGAAGCGAGAGGCAATAGCTAAGTATTCGCACAGCTGGTTCAAGGTCACCAGGGGAGGTAAAGGGTAGGGCAGGAGGGCAGAAGCAGCACGGCCCTCCCACGCGCCGGTGTGGGCTGGAAACAGAGGCAGGCTCTTCGGGCTGCTTCTCCTCTGCTCCCATCCGGCACCGGCTGGGCACGGAGGGTCCCAGTGGGCAACAGTCAAGTGTAACTGACTGCGGTGGGCAGAACAGTGGTCCCCAAAGACGTGCGCATCCCAGTCCCTGGAACCTGAGATGATGTGACCTCAGGCAGCAAAGGAATCCGGCAGGTGGCATTCAGTTTGGGACCCTGAGAGGGGGAGAGTCTCTGAGTTATCCTGGGGGACCCAAGGCGGACAAAGTGTCCGCATGAGTGAAAGAGGGAGGCAGGAGGGTCAGAGTCAGAGACTCAGAGCTAGAGATTTGAAAATAGTACTCTGCTGGCCGTGAGGATGGAGGGAGGAGCCGAAAACGAAGAAAGACGTGTGGCCTCCACAAGCTGGAAAGGCAAGGAAGTGGACTCTCCCTCAGAGTTGCCAGAAGGAATGAGTTTCCTGACACCTTGATTTTAACACTGCGAAACCCATTTCTGATTTTTGGCCACCAGAATTTTACCCAGGATTATCCGTTTCGATATGACCCGGACAGAGCATATTCTGCATTACCGGAACAGCTTTGTGGGACCCCGAGCCAGTAAGTTTGCGGTGATTTGTTACAGCAGCAAAAGGAGATGGCTACCGACTTCACGCTTCGGGGTTTTTCCCTTCCCTCAAAGGGGACGTGTGGTGAGATGTGGTTCTTGCCCCTGAGCTGACCGCAGCATATCTAGTCTTGCCTCCGTACCAGCTGAAAGGCTCTTCCAGGAAGTCACCCCTGATTACGCCCTCTGCCTTCTCAGCACTAACAGTCTTTAAACTCCTTATGTGGGCCTGCAAAGCCCAGTATAATCAGACCCCTGCACCTCCCTGACCTCATCTCCCAACCGTGTTCCTTACTCACTCTGTTCTAACCATACTGGCCGTCTTCATGTTCCTTGAACACACCAAAGCCCACTCCTACCACAGGGCCTTTGCACTGTGGAGTCTGCCTAGAATGACCCTCCCCCAACTCTCTCTGTGGAGGGTACCCACACTTCATTCAGATCTCAGCTCAGATGCCACCTCCTCAGGGAAGCCTTCCTGACTGCCCCACCCTAGCCAGTCTCTTTCACATCCCTCTGTTTTATTTGCTTCATGGCACTTATCATAAGCTGACATATTTACAACTTTAAAAAATATCTGTCTCCTTACACTAGAGTTGCACCATCCAACAGAGTAGCCACAAGCCACATGTGGGCGTGGAGCACTTGAACTGTGGCTGGTCTGAACTAGCACGTGCAGTAGGAGTAAACACACAGCAGATTTCAAAGACTTAGCGGGGGAAATGCAAAATACCCATGTAATAATTTTTTGAGTAACTATGTGAAGTGATGGATGGCAAATTTCACAATATACATAAATATCAAATCATCACGCTGGACACCTGGGGGCGCTGGGGGGCTCGGTTGGCTGGGCGTCCAACTCTTGACCTTGAGTTAGTGAGATCAAGCCGTGCATCAGGCTCTGCATTTGCAATAAGGAGCCTGCTCTGGATTCTCACTCTCCTCCTCTCTCTAGGCCCTACCCCCGCTCTCTTTTCTCTCTCAAAATAAACCTTAAAAAAAATTATGCTGTAACCTAAAACTAGTACAATGTTATATGTCAATTACAGTTCAGTAAAAAAAATATTTTTATGTTGATTACATGTAGAAATAAGATTTTGCATAGACTGGATTTGATAAGATATTACTAAAAATTTTAACCTCATCTATGCCTTTTTATTAAGGTAACAAGTCATATATTTCTTTATTTATTTTTGAGAGAGAGAGAGAGTGTGTGCACACGAGTTGGGGAGGGGCAGACAGAGAGGGAGACAGAGAATCCCACGCAGGCTCTGCACTGTCAGCACAAAGCCCAATATGGGGCTCGCTCTCATGAACCATGAGATCATGACCTGAGCTGAAATCAAGAGTTAGTCACTTAACCCACTGAGCCACTCAGGCGCCCACCACATAATATTTCCTTTTTTTTTTTTTTCTTAAGAGCACAGGAGAACGTCAGAGAGAGAGGAAGAGAGAATCCCAAGCAGGCTCCTTGCCGTCAGCACAGAGTCCGATGCGGAGCTCAAACTCATGAACAGTGAGATCATAATCTGAGCCAAAATCAAGAGTCCATCACTTAACCAACTGAGGCACCCAGGGACCCCCCCCCCAAATATTTCTAAAGACAGCCCTGCACTAGAAAGTCAGGACCATGAGGACAAAGACCATCGACTGTGGTCACTGCTGTCTCCCCAGTGCCCACACCAGCGCCCAGTTCACAGCAGGTGCTCAGTAAACCTATTTGTGGAGTAAATGAGCACTGTTAACATGACAGACAACTGTATCCGCACAGCCGCCACGTTCTACGCCTCTTTGATTCTCCCCGTCTTCCCACCGCCTGAGAGGAGGAGCCAGCTTGCCCTGTCTCGGCACTGCCCAGGTCGCCCAGGAGGGCACTTGGCATGCTGTGGCCCATCAGCGGGGTTGCAGACTGCGTAACCAGATAGATAGAACATGTTAAGACTGTGGCCTGAGTCTGGGCGATGAGCAGAGCCGACTGAGCCGTGTGTGTGTGTGTGTGTGTGTGTGTGTGTGTGTGTGTGTGGTGGGGGGAGGATGCTCAGGGGAGGAGCTGGCAGAAGACAGGGTGCGTGCTTCATGGAGCCTGAGAGAGAGAGAGAGGGAGGGAGGGAAGAACGGGGGAGGCAGAGAAAAAAGGGAGGAATGAACAAACTGGTAAGACCAAGGACATGCTAAGAAGATTTTTGTGGAAGTAACACCTTGAAGAGCCTTTGAGACTAAAGAAAACAAAACAAAACAAAAAACCAGAGGAGTCTCTCTTGATCCCAAGAATGCAAAGCAAAGGGGCCAAGGGGCTGAGCTGGGCTGGGCAAGGAATTCTGCCCTCTAACTTATGAGGGATCACCCTCAGTGTTTACAAACAAGTCTCAGCGCTGAGCACGCTGGGGTCTACTTCCTGGCTGACGGCGTTCCAGAAGTGACAAGTGCAGCTGGCTGGGAATCCACCGGCCTCCAGGCCTTGTGGCCTCCAGCGGCTCCCAAGGGTGCCCCCCGGCCCAGCCACTGCAGAATTCAAACATCCACCTGGTGGAAACCCAGGTACCGGGACTTCTGTGGGACCTGGGCTAAGCCCCTGGGCCCCTGCTAGTAAGAGGCAGCCACAGGAGAGGATTCCAAAGATCACCCCTGACTCTCTAAAAGAGATGGGGTGGGATCCCCAGTATCAGCCCATGAACACGGCCCTGAAAGCCTATCCAGGCCTAACGACAGCAGTTACCACTTGTAAGGCCCTCCCAACCGGCCAGGCTCAGTCCCAGACACTTTATATAAGTGAATTAACCCTTCAACTCTCACCACAAACCTATGAGTACTAGTATCCCCCTTTTACAGCTGAGGAAACTGAGGCATAGGGAGGCGAGGTAACTTGCCTAAGATCCCACAGTGACAGGGTTTGAAACCAGGCTGTCGGACTCCAAAGTCCCTGGGAACCTGACATTAATTACAGGGCTGGGGCATCTCCAAGCGCCCAGCATGATCTTGGAAATGTCGCCTAACCTTGAGAGCTTGAGTTTCCTTCCTGACCCCGGGGCATAGGGACCTCTGAGGACAAACACTGTCAAACCTCCCAAACACCAGGGCTCCTAAGCCCCGCAGCTGTGCCCCAGGTTAAGACTACAGACACAGCCTGGGCCATTTTCCTTGAAACACAATAGGGTGAGGCCTGCCAGGGAGGTTCAGACAGGCCAAGTACATTTCCTGAGGCCACACAGCAAGCCAGCGGCCCCTCAGGCACCCTGATGGCTCCCAGGAAAGGCGTTTCTTTCCTCCCATTCTCTGTCCGAAGGGTCCGACAGACACTTCCCTGGGTTGAGGCTGGGGCAGGAAACCACACTTCTCCCACTTCCTTCTCCCCGGGCACCTTGTCTAGACTCCCAGCCCAGCAGGCAGGCTCTGATTCACCCACTCGGAAGGATTCTTGTTCACAGGGCTGAGCTTCAAGCTGCCCTAAATCATGTGCTTCCCCCAAATCAAACAGGGTAGGGAAGTGGCACCAGAGTTACCTCCACTGGGGCCGGGACTGTCTCAGCACTAATTTGGGACAAGTTCTCTCCCCCCCCCCCCCGCCTCAATTTTCTTCATTTGTAAAATGATGATAATTCCTGCCTCAGAGAGTTCTGTGAAGATTAAAGATAAAATCAACAAGGGGAAAGCACTTCAGTTTAATAAATTAGAAGGAACCCTGGGAACAAGTTGCAAATAGAAACCCCGAGTCTGGGGGTCAATGAGCTGGGTGGCTAGAGGTCACATCCCCTTTGCTCTGGGGGTTTGGGGATGAGAAGAAAGGGGCCTGGCCACACATCTTCCTGAGGAACACTGAAGGGTAAAGGGCTTATCTCATTTCTGGAAAATAATATTATCTAAGCCCTTCAGATCTATCACACCTAATTCTTATTAGGTGGGTCTTGTTACTATCACTGTTTGACATGTGAGGAAATAAAGCACAGAGAAGTTAAGTAACTTAGCCAAGGTCACACAGCTATTAAATGGTAAAGATGGGACTGGAATTCAGGTCTGGCTCCAAAGGACTCCCCTTAATCCCGGAGGCTGGTATAGGCCAGGTGGCGCTGGCTGGACAAAAGAGGGCCATGGCCTCCCCCCCCTCCCCATCTCACCCAGTGGGGTGGGGGGTCTCTTCTCATCTAGTCCCTGCATACACAAACGTGTGCGCCTACAGCTGCGGGATGCTGAAGGGCCCTTCGGTCCCAGGGGCCCCATTCCCCGGACGGGCACACTGGGGCCGTTGCCCACCTTCTGGTGCTTGCGCTCCTTCTCGATGCGGTCCATCCTCTCCAGGCGCAGACGGTCCAGCTCCAGGCGCAGCTCGTCCAGCTCAGGCGCGACGTGGTGGCGGCTGACCAGCACCTCCAGGATCTCCAGGACACGCACGACCTTGGGCATGAGGCGCGCGATGGCCTCGCAGCCGTGCTGGTCGATGACCCGCTCGAACTCGTGGCCCACGAGCGACGCGATGTCGTACACGTCCATGACGGTCAGCTCCGCCACGTTCTTCTCCAGCGCCGACTCGGCCGCCGGCGACGACCCCCGGTCCTCCTCCATGGCCCCCCGCCCGGCCTCTCCGCCACCCCGCAAACTAGTGCAACTCCCAAACTTGCGGCTGTCGAGGGCAGCGCCGGGCCGGGCCCAGCTCGCCGCCGCCGGCGCTCGGCGCTCAGCGGGCCCTCGGGCGGGGGCGCACCGGGCGGGCGGGCGGCCGCATGGGCGGGGGCGCGGGCCGCGAGCCCGGGGGCGGGCGCGGGGGGCGGGCGGCGGCGGCGGCTCGGCCCGGAGCCTGCTCCCGGCGGGCGGCGGCGGCGGCGGGGAAGCGCGCGTGCGCAGGCCCGCGGCGCCTCCCAAGTTGGGAATCCGAGTTGGGCGCAATGGAGGCGCGGGGTCTAGCTGGAGAGGGGGCCGGGCCGCCCTCGGAAACAGTCCTCGCCCGAGGGTCGCGCCGCGCCCGGGGCCCGGGAAGGGAGGGCGGCCGCGGCTCCTCCGGGAAACTTTGGCGGCGGCGAGACCCGGTGACCGGCTCCCCCCCCGCGGGGATGCCGCGCGCCCCGCCCGGATCCCGGCCTGGCGAGGGGCGCGCCCGGCTTCCGCCGCCCGGGGGCGCCCGGGTGTCCGCGAGCCGCCGACCCGGCGGCCCCCGCCGCCGCTCCTCCTGCGCGGCCCCCGAGCGGCCGGGCGCGTCGCCCCCTCCTCCGGCCCGGCCCTGGCTCCTCCTCTCCCACCGGCGCCGGGGAGGGGTCGAGGCCAGCCCGGAGGAGAGGGGGCGGGGCGGCGGGGACGCCTGTCCGGGGACCGATCGCCGCGCCGGGCGGCGGCCCCTGCGGGGGAGGAGGACGGAGGGGTCGGGAGGCGACCCCGGGATGGGGCCCCTCCCGGGGAGAGAGCGAGGACCACCCCACCCCGCCCCCCGCCCGCAGATCACGTGCTGGCGGACCTGGCGGCGCCGGGCCCCGCGCCCCCGCACAGGCGCCCCGGGGGGCCGAAGCAAGGGTGGAGGGGTCCCCTGCCCCCGAAGCCGCCGGGCGGCCCCGCCCGCAGCGCCACGTCCATTAGCGGCTCCTCGTGACCTCAGCACCGCTTCACGGAGGAGGTGAGGCCGGGGCTTGGATCTCAGCGCCGCGGGTTTTCTTGTCCAAGCCCCTGTCCTTTTTGGCCTAGCTAAGTCCCCTGGTCCCTCGGACACTCGGCCCCCAGGACAGCCTTTCCTGAACCCACCCGTCGTCCCATCTTGCCGTCCGCCACGCGTGGGTTTGGGACCTCCCCTGCATGCCCACAGCCCGCTGCCTTCTCCTATACAATCGCTCCGCACATACTGAGTTTTAACGCTGTGGTTACACATACGCCTCCCCCATGAGACTGGGAGCGCTTAGGAGGCATTAAAAAAACAAAACAAAACACTTTAACACCCTCATAGCCCTAAAGCCTAAAGCCCACAGCAACCTGGCACATTGTTGATTAAAAATATTTTAAGTTGAAAATGCATTGGACATCAGCCTTAAATTCTAAGTGCTTTACAAATAAATAGTGTATTTCCCCACTTAATCCATGGGTTCTCAGAGTGTGGCCTGATGACCAGTGGGCTTCTCCAGTAGCCAACGGGTCTCCGTGAGGTTGTCCCTTTTGCCCGTTTTCTATCAATGTTGAGACAGGATGTTCTTGATATATTTAACACAAAATAGCATATCACAGTCAATTGAACATGCAGAAGCAGCTCTCATAATTAGCTAGACATCAACGAGATTTGCAAAAATACAAAACAGTGCCACTGTTCTCAGTATTTTGTTTGTTTTGGAGCATAGTTATTTTTTATTAAAAGTATGCATGCTAAGGGGCATCAGTTAGGCGTTCAGTTCTGCTCAGGTTATGATTTCACGGTTTGTGAGTTCCAGCCCTGCCTTGGGCTCTGTGCTGACAGCTCAGAGCCTGGAGCCTTGGACTCTGTGTCTCTTTCTCTCTCTGTCTTCTCTCAAAAATAAATAGACGTTGAAAAAAATATATACATGTTAAAATATAATGTATCTGCTTTTGAATTCGTCAATATTTTTAAAAACCTCAGTTTAAATGTCCAATTACAGTAGCTTTTCAGGGATATAACCCACGTAATGAAATCTCTTTAGGGTCTTCAGTAGTTTTTAAGAGTGCCCTTGGAAAAGGGTCTCTGAGACCAGAAAGTTTGAGAACTGCTTCCTCACAGCATCCTAGGCAGTATTATTATCCGTATTTTACAAATGAGGAAATGGGGGGGGGGGGCACAGAGAAGTCCAATATCTCGCCTGAGGCCCGACAGCTGGTAAGTGCTCAAACCAGAGGTCAGATCTGTGCGGCAAGCCAATGAGGTGGACACGTGATTATCCCCATCCGAAATCAAGGACAGTGAGAAAAAGGGAGGGGCATTAGCTTCCCGTAGCTGATGTAACAAATTGCCAGAAACTTGATGACTTAAAACAATCGAAACATAGTCTCTGTCAGTTCTGGAGGCCAGATGTCTGGAATCAAGGTGTGGGCAGGATCATGCTGGCTCTGAAGGCTCTCCAGGGGATCCTCTCTTTGTCTCTTCCAGCCTCTGGGCTCCTTAGTTTGTGGCCACATCCCTCCAGTCTCTGCCTCTGTTTTCACATGGTCCCTGCATGCACGTCTGTCTTCTCTTCTATGTCTCTTATAATAACACCTGTCATTGGATTTAGGGCCCATCGGCACAGTCCAGAATGAGCTCATCTCAAGATCCTTAACCTAACTTATTTCCAAAGATTGTTTTTTCAAAATAAGGTCTCCACTTCCAGGATCGGGACATGGAAGTATCTTCTGGGGCAGGGTGGCACCGTTCAACGCCCTTCCTTAAGGTCCCACAGCTGGGAGAGACAGAGCCAAACCCAGTGGGTGCCCACGTTGAACAAAGGAATAAATAATGGATGCCCAAATTGGGGCAGTTGTCCCCTTAAGGCAGCAAGATGTACTGAGAGAGGGCCAGGACTGAAGAACTGAGGGGCGCCTGGGGGGCTCAGTCGGTTGAGTGTCCGACTTCGGCTCAGGTCATGATCTCGCAGTTCATTGGTTTGAGCCTCAGGTCGGGCTCTGTGCTGACAGCTCAGAGGCTGGAACCTGCTTCAGATTCTGTGTCTCCCTCTCTCTCTCCCTCTCCCCCACTTGCTCGCTCTCTCTCTGTCTTAAAAATAAATAAACATTAAAAATAAAAAAAAGAAGAAGAACTGGAGGACCAGCCTGCAGCCTGAGCTTAAGATGGGGGCAGGAAGGGAGGGGGGAGGGGAAGCAGAGGTCTAGGATGACCCTGAGTGCTTGGGAGAATGACTACAGTTTTAAGCAAGGAGAGGCAGTCAAGCCTGGTGGTTAAGCTCCCAGAGCCTCTCTGCGTTCTAATCCTGGTACGGTCGCTGACCAGGTGTCTGGCCTCTCTGGTCCTCAGCTTCCCGCTCTGTAAAATGGGATCACAGAGGGTAATTGTGATCGTTAACCAAATCAACACAGGTGCTGGCCTCCTCCAGTGCTTCTAAGCTCCTGTCGGCATCACCGTCATCGATACAGATATCTGGAGGAGGTATCTGGTCTGGGTGTAGATGCAGATGTCTAATTGACGCCGGAAATGTGGGCCTGAAGCTCACAGGGCCAGAGCAATGGTAAGAGCTATACTGACATTCATTTATTCAATAGGTATTTAGCTCTTTAAAAAAGTTTTTTTTCACATTTTATTTTTGCGAGACACAGAGCATGAGCAGGGAAGGGCAGAGAAAGAAGGGGACACAGAATCTGCAGCAGGCTCCAGGCTCTGAGCTGTCAGCACAGAGCCCGACACGGGGCTCGAACCCACAAACTGTGCGATCATGACCTGGGCTGAAATCGGACGCTTAACCGACTGAGCCACTCAGGCGTTCCTGGTATTTAGTTCTTAATATATACCAGTGACTATGCTAACCCTGTGAGATGTGGCAGTGTGAGAGAGACAGGATTGCTGCTCTTATAGGAAATGGATAGGAAACAAGTGACACCAAAAAAAAACCTAATTTTAGATGGAGCAAGAGAGGGTTGAAAAAAGAGAGGAGAATCAAGAAATCAATGTGTCCCAGAAACGAGGTGTGTTAGCACAATTTGATTGGAAAAAGAGTCCCACACACTGTATTTTTCAGCTATGAATATTTTATAACAACTCTTTTTTTTAATCTTCAGTGTTTATTTTTTGAGACAGGGAGAGCCAGTGTATGAGTGGGGTAGGGGCAGAGAGAGAGACACACAGAATCCAGAGCAAGCTCCAGACTCTGAGCTGTCAGCACAGAGCCTGATGCAGGGCTCGAACCCATGAACCACACGTGAGATCATGACCAGAGTTGAAGTCAGACACTTAACTTGGGTACCCCATAACAACTCTTTTTTTTTTTAATGCCTATTTATTTATTTTTGAGAGAGAGAGAGAGTGGGGGAGGGGCAGAGAGAGAGAGAGAGGGAGGGAGAGAGAATCCCAAGTAGACTCTGAGCCATCAATGCAGAGCCCATTGCGGTGCTCAGTCTCACCAACCCTGGGATCATGACCTGAGGTGAAAGCAAGAGTTGGACACTTAACCAACTGAGCCATGCAGGCACCCCTCAACTATGAATATTTAAATGTGTATTTTCAAAACATACTGAAATTATACATCCACAGTAGTGTCACTCTTGAGAAAGTTAATCATTGCTTCATATCAAATAGCCGCAGTGTTCACGATGTCAGTTGTCTCATCGATTTCTTTCTTTACCATCTTTAACTCAAGATCCAAATAATATCCACATATTGCAATTGGCTGATACGTCCCTTATTTTCCTTTACTTCTCCCTCTCTTTTTTTCTCCTTCCCTTGACATTTATTTCGTTTTTAAAAATTTCTTTTTAATGCTTACCTATCTTTGAGAGACAGAGAGAGATGGAGTGTGAGCAGGGGAGGGGCAGAGAGAGAGGGAGACACAGAATCCGAAGCAGGTTCCAGGCTCTGAGCTGTCAGCACAGAGCCCGACTCGGAGCTCGAATCCAGGAGCCGTGAGATTATGAGCTGAGCCGAAGTCAGACCTTCACTGACTCAGGCACCCAGATGCCCTGAAATTTATTTCTTGATGAGGTGGGATTGTCTGTCTTAGAGAGATGCTGGGTAGATTTTGCTACTTTCACCACTGTTAAATCCTTTAATTTGTCTCTTCCTCATTCTTTAGACTGGTAGTTGGATCAACAGGTTTGATCTGATTTGGGTTCAATTTATTTGGTGGTGGCATGTTGCGCATTTCTTTTTGCTTTTTTGTGGAAGGGGAAAGACTCATTTTTAAATGTTTATTTAGATATAAATCATATGCAACAGTGTTCACCTTTTTAATGGGTACAATTCAGTGGTTCTTAGTATATCGACAAGGTTCCACAGCCGTCACCCATGCCCAGCCTCTAATTTCAGAGCATTTTCAACAACCTCCCCCCAAAACCTTGTACCCATTAGTTCCACTCCATCCTCTCCTGCCCCCAGCTCCTGGCAGACACTCTTCTGCTTTCTGGGTCCATAAATGTCTCTATTCCGAACATTTCATATACCGGGTGGCCTTTTGTGCCTGGATTTCACTCAGCATAATGTTTATAAGGCTCACGATGCTGTGGCACCAGGTACTTCCTTTTCATTGCCCAGCAATCTCCCATCGTATGGGTGGACCACATTCTGTTTATCCATCCATCCACGGACTTTTGGGCTGTTTCTACCTTCCCCGCTGTTTTGCCGGTGGGGAGACAGTGATTTCCTTCTGGAAGCTCAGATCACTTAGTAGAAATGTTTCCTCATCACAGAACCCCTTGTTTCTAGGCTCCGGAAGAGGGCAGGAAAGAAAAGGGCAAGGGGCTTTAACCAGCCAGAAGCTCCCAGCCGCTGCTACTTTCTGTCCAGGTGAGGCAGACACCCCGTAAGCCCCGGGCTGCTTTCTGTCCGTGGATGTACCTATTCTGTGCATTTCAGATAAGTGGCATTATACGCTCCGCGAGGGAAGCGGAGAGAGCCACAAACCGTGTGTGTGAGGCCCAGGAGCAGAACGGGCTGCGTTTGCGTGTGAGTCAGCAGACTGCCGGCGGACTGGTTGGGGCAAGTTGGGGAACCACGTAAGATGAAGTTGAAGAGGGAGGCAAAGACTGACCGTGGGGTCAAGTTCACATATGGTGCAGTAGGGAGGACGTTATGTGACATCTGACAAGTCCTTGAATCTTTGCCTTACTTTTTTCATCTGTAAAATGGGAATAATCTTAGTGGAGATTAAATGTGTAAAATGCTTAGAACAGAGGGCGGCACACAGTAGGAGCTACTTTAATGTTAGCTGTTGGGGTTCTTGCCATGGGGGTGAGGTTATTATTACATGTGCTGCTATTGCTCCTACTGAGGCGTCCCATTTGGAGCCATGACATCATGAAACCAGCGGTGACGCCTGACGGTGACGTGACGGGCTAGTAGAAGAATTAGGACTCAGGGCAGCCCCTCAGTTCCACCTCCAGAATCTCCCAAATCCGCCCACGTTGCTCCACCTTCCAGCTGCCGCCCTGGCCCCACGGACTGTCACTCCCGCTTCTGGAAGGAGCCCACAGCGGGCGTCTCACTGACTTGTCCTTCATCCCTTCTTCCTTCTCATCTGTTTTCTGCGCAGCTGAAACTGCGCAGCCGGGAGATTTGATAAGCATATGCGTTTTGTCCCTCCGGGTGTGGACGCCAGGTGACAGAACAGAGCCCTTACGGTGGCCGACACGGACGTTCGTAGTCTACTCCGCGTCTGCTTCTCTAGCTTCGTCCCACACCTAAGCAGCAGCCACCTCCTATTTCTTTGGGGCTTCCGTGTGCCCCGGTGCACCTCCAAACTCAAATCCCTGGTGAGGGCGTCCGCATGAAGGACCTGGTGTTACAGCCCGTGCCCGGCGATCAGGGAGAGCGAGAATTTAGCTTTTTCACTGCCATAGAAGGAACAGAATTCTGCTTTCACCTAGGGTCGCACGGAGATGTGTGTGTGTGTGTGTGTGTGTGTGTGTGTGTGTGTGTGTCCTGTGTGTCCGTGTGTCCAGATGTCCTGCCAGAGCTGAATGGCTGGGAAACATGGAGGCTGCCGGTCACTCCAGGGCCCTTTCCTCTGTCCACCTGCTCAGGACCCAACTCGCCTCTCAGTAACTCGGAATGTAAAGCCCGGGGGCTTGTACAATCTGTGGATAAAGTGATACAGTGTTGGGCGCCTGGGTGGCTCAGTCCATTGAGCACCTGACTTGATTTCAGATCAGGTCATGATCTCACGGTTTGTGAACCTGAGCCCCACATTAGGCTCGGTGGTGACACCTAGCCTGCTTGGGATTCTCTCTCTCCCTCTCTCTGCCCCTCCCCTGCTTGCACTCTCTGTCTCTCAAAAATAAACAAACTTAAAAATAAAGAAGTCCTGCCCCCCAGGTGTTGGTGTCAGGGGTATTATCAGCGCCCTCACGGAGCCCGCGGCGCTCTTGCCTGGTGCGGACTCGCCAGGAAGGCAGCGTCTGTGAGTAGGAGGAGAGGGTCTCGCTGCCGCCACATCTGCCAGTGTCTGAATCTTGGACTCCAGGCTTCAGAACTGTGAGAAATACATTCCTGTTGTCTATAAAGAATCCAGTCTGCGGTATTTTTGTCACAACAACCCAAGCTGACTAAGCCAGGCTACTATTTTCTGAGCGTTCCGACTTTCCGGGAGGCCGAGGGGTCTCCCCACAGCTCTGCCTTTGCCCTGCGCCTTGAGCTCCATCCCAAAGGGCTGACAACCTGAAATTGCCTCACACCCCCCTTCCACCCCCCCCCCGACTTCCCACGGATGCTGTTCTGGCTTCCCAGCCGTCCCTCGCCGCCTCCTCCTCCTTCTGTGACAGACTTGAGATGATGGGACAGTGGGACAGTTCTGATGTCGCCATCGCATCTAGACCCTGGCAATGGCACGTGACACGCGTGGTCTGCTCTGCATTGATTCCGCTTGGTGGTCGACCTCCCTTCAAGGACATTGTGTAGGAGATTCCACTCAGGCTCCCCAGATCCGTCTCAGAAAACGGGATGATCAAACCCTCACCACGAGATTCTTTCAAGTGCGTTGAGGACACGCTGTCTGAATGTCAATGCCTGTCTGCACCCGGAGGGAGGTTCCCCGGAAATGCTCGTTTGGGTCGATTTTCCTGCCTGTTCCAATGACCTGGTAAAAGGTTCTCTGGCTTTAGGGTCCCATCCGCCTCAGTGCTTGGGCTCTAGTTTAAAGAAAATGTTTAATGAAAAAAAATTAGCAAAGTAGAAAAGCACCTCCTTGCCTTTGTATGGGTTCCTTAGAAATGGGGCTTGAGGCAAGGTTTATGAGCTAATGCTTTATTGTAGGGCACGGCACCAGGAATTCAAGAGGGAGGGAGGAGAAGGAAGGCAGAAGGGGAGGGAGAGCAGATTCAAGGTAGAACGTTACCCAGGTTGGTCCAGCATCGCAAGAACACACTCGGCCGCTTGCTCGGACTTCTGGGACGTCCCTGGGCAGAGGCTGAATCTCAGATTGTCCATCACAGAGCGTGGGACGGGGCGAGTGGCATGGGGGAAGGTGAGTCATTCATCCGCCTGCTCCCATGGGTGTCTCTTGAGTTCTTCCCGTGGGGCATTAACCTGCCCCCGTTTCCAGGCAGACCCCTATAGTCAGGTGGGTCCTGGGTGCTGAGGCGACCGCAGCCTTTGCCCCTGTGGGCATCTGAGGCCCTCAGAAGTGTTGGGAGCCCAGGGGACTGTGGCGCCGTGGACGGCTTTGCAATCACGGGCACAGCGAGAGCAGGGGCTGATGCCGTTGGTGCTGGGAAGCCGGGCACGTGTCCCGGGTGGGGCGAACAGTCTGGGTCTGCCAGCCCCATGGTTCCGCCACTGACAAAACTGTGTATCTGGTAGAATTCCCCCCATTCCATTCTGCGCCCAGGAAACGACGGTGGTGCTTTGCTCCATGCTCTTCCGGATTTTCCCCACGGAGAATACGCACGTTATATTTTTCTATACACACATTTACTTTTATTAGTTTTTCTTCCCAACACGCATTCACTTTTATTTTTTTTAATTTTTTATGTTTATTTATTATTGAGACAGAGAAACGGAGCATGAATGGGGGAGGGGCAGAGAGAGAGGGAGACAAAGAATCTGAAGCAGGCTCCAGGCTCTGAGCTGTCAGCACAGAGCCTGACGTGGGGCTCGAACTCACGAACCACAAGGTCATGACCTGAGCTGAAGTCAGACGCTTAACCGACTGAGCCACTCAGGCTCCCTCATTTACTTTTAAAATGGAAGCATGACGGGGTACGTGAGTGGCTCAGTCGGTTAAGCGTCCGACCCTTGATTTCGGCTCGGGTCATGAGTTCGAGCCCCGTGTCAGGCTCTGTGCTGACGGTGAGGAGCGTGTTTGGGATTCTCTCTCTCTTCCTCTCTCTGCCCCTCCCCAGCTTGCTCACGTGCTCTCTTTCTCTCTCTCAAAGTAAATAAATTAACGTAAAAAAATAAAATGTAAGCGTAATGTACATATTAGTATGCAGTTTGTGTTTTCACTTCATAATGTTCTCTATTTTTCCAGCTCAGCATATATAGACCTACCTTATTCTTTGTTTTAAACAGGTAAGTTTACATACTTTAATTCTCCTGAATCCTAATAGGTTTTAACTTCTAACATACCCATTTTAGGAGCCTAAGTTTTAATATTTTTATTTTGTTTTCATTTTAATTCTAGTAAACATACAGTTATGTTCGTTTCAGGTGTAAATATAGTGATTCAACAATTGCATACATTACTCAGTGCCATCAGACAAGTGCACGCCCTGACCCCTCCCGCTGGCTCATCCGTGCCCCCCACCCTCCCCTCTGGTGCCCGTCAGTTTGTTCTGTATAGCAGAGAGTCTGTTTTCTGGTTTGTCTTCTTTCTCCTTTGTTCATTTGTTCTGTTATTTAAATTCCACATGTGAATGAAGCTATATGGGATTTGTCTTTATTTATTTTGAGAGAGAGAGAGAGAGAGAGAGAAAGCAGGGTAGGGGCAGAGAGGGAGGGAGAAACCCAAGCAGGCTCCTCGCTGTCACGGGACTCAAACTCACAAACTGTGAGATCACGACCTGAGCTAAAATCAAGAGTCGCACACTTAACTGACTGAGCCGCCCAGGCGCCCATGGGATTTATCTCTTTGATTTGTTTCACTTAGCATGACACCCATAGATCCATCCATGTTGCTGCAAATCACAAGATTTTATCCTTTCTCATGGCCGAGTCATGTTCCCCGGAGCTGCTCTAGCCAGGCATCTGCGGGTGGACACGTGGGCTGCTTCCATATCTTGGCTGTTGTAGATAACACTGCGGCAAACATGGGGACGGATATATCTTTTTGAATTGGTGTTCTTGTATTCTTCGAGTAGATACTCACTAATGCAATTGCTGGATCATGGGGTAGTTCTCTATTCAACTTCTTGAGGCGCCTCCACACCGTTTCCCACAGTGGCTACCCCAGTTTGGGTTCCCACCGACGGGGCACGGGGACTCTTTTTTCTCCACATCCTCACCAACACCTTGATTTTAGCCATTCTTCAGTCTTTTTTTTTTAAGTAGATAATACCTGCTTCATTCTTTTACATTAAAAATTTTTATTTAAAAATGTTTATTTTGAAGAGAGTGAGAGAGAGAGAGAGAGAGCACAAGGGAGGGGCAGAGAGAGAAAGGGAGACATAGAATCTGAAGCAGGCTCCAGGCTCTGAGCGGTCAGCCCAGAGCCGGAGGCTGGGCTTGAACCCAGGAGCCATGAGATCATGACCTGAGCTGAAGTCCGTCACTTAACAGACTGAGCCGCCCAGGCGCAGCTTTTTAAACAACGTTGCTGTCAAATGGACACAATTTGTGTTTGTTTCAACTTTATGAGAAGTGAGTAACAAAATATGTTACATCTTCACCTGCTCCGGGCCTCCACTTGTGTCTATAATCCGGTCATAAGGAGCAAGGCTGCTGGCCACAGCTCGCCACTGCTGACAGCAAAACCCCAGAGCGCATGGTGCGTGCTGGAGGTCCCATTCTGGGCCGTGCATCTTCCTAAAATACAATTTTGGGGGTGCCTGGGGGGCTCAGTCAGTTGAGCATCTGACTTCGGTTCAGGTCAGGATCTCACAGTTTGTGGGTTCGAGCCCCACGTCGGGTTCTGTGCTGACAGCTAGCTCAGAGCCTGGAGCCTGCTTCGGATTCTGTGTCTCCCTCTCTCTCTGATCCTCCCCTGCTCATGCTGTCTCTCTCTCTCTCTCTCAAAAATAAAAAAAATAATTTAAAATACAATTTTGTCCATGCCATTTTGTGACTTAAGTCCTTTGCTCAACTTCCATTGTTGTTTGGGGGCTGGGGCAGGGGTGTCTAGCCCTTCTTTATTCTCCACATTTCAAGGACCCTAGCTAGTCCTTTTCCAGTTTTCAGACTTGCCGAGGTCAAGATCCTCAGACAATACTGTTACGAGTACGTGGTGAAATCCCTCTGGCGCAGAGTCTGTATCTCTTCAATCTGAACGTGCACCTGCCTTGTGACCCAGCAATTCCTCTTCTAGGTTCCTGCCCAATAGAACTAAAGACGGAATGTCCATGTTCGTTACTCAGAACCACCCATCACAGGAGGTGAGCGGAATGCGTGTTTTTCGGGTCCAGCTTCTCTCCTTAGCATAGTGGTTTTAAGATTCACTCAGGCTGTGTGTGTAGAAGCCGCTCCTTCTTGGCGCTGACCAGTGTCCCACGGCCACACCACCTTTGTTTATCCATTCTCCTGGTGGGCGTTTTGGGCATTTCCAGGTTTTGCTTCATTCAAATACTATGACTGTTCACGCATGAGTCTTTCTGGACATTTGCGGCCCTTTCTTTGGGGTAAACACCTAGAAGTGCGCTGTCTGGGCGGCACAATAAGTGTACATTTAACTTTTCAAGAAACGTGCTTGGGGTGCCTGCGTGACTCAGTCGGTTAAGCATCCGGCTTCGGCTGAGGTCATGATCTCACATGGGGTTCTGTGCTGACAGCTCAGAGCCGTGAACCTGCTTCACGTTCTGTGTCTCCCTCTCTCTGCCCCTCTCTCACTGGTGCTCTGTTTCTCTCTGTCTCAAAAGTAAATAAACATTAAAAAAAAAAAAGAACTCGTTACCATTTTCCCAAATGGTTGTGCCATTTTTACATTCCCACCAGCAGTGATGAAACAGAACAGGCTGAGCCTTTGTTACCAATGTCCCTGGGGGACTCTGCTGCTCACCCAAGTTCAGAACTGCTGGCTGATGGATTGGGGTCCAGCCCAGTGCAAGCGGGTCTGTGGGCTTGCTGGCTCTGCACGGGGAAATACCGTAGAAGACGGCCAGAGTGGAGGGCGGGGCCCCCAGGGAGGGATACGCTGTACGGACTCAATTCTGAATGATCTTGGGAGCCACTGTCGGGTTTTTGAGCAGAAGCATGACATGACTTTGCAGCTTAGGAAACCGAAGCTCAGAGAGGTGAATGAACTTGCCATAGGGTCACACAGGAAGTGGCTGAGCTGAGATTCAAGCTGGTCCGTCCACAGCCAGAGCACGTGTCATTGACCTCCGTGCTCCTTTGGGCGCTTTGCTATCAAATAAATACATGAAAAGCAGATGTTTGGAAGCGAAAGCTGCCGATGTCCTGCCAAGGACCACCAGGGACATACTAGTAGTTGAGCCAACTGGATTGATGACTCTGCAGCACAGGACACCGCCCACCGTGCGGAACTCCGGGGGCGCCTCAGTAAGAGAACCTCAGGGTGTTAGAGAGAACTGATTATCGGACTCGGGCTTTGGTTGGTGATTCCGGGGAGACTTTAAGGAGGTAGGAGTTTTGCTCTGGAGTGATGCTGGTAGGAAGCAGGGATAATTCTAGAACCGGGGCTCTTAAATCTTATTTATTTATTATGAGAGAGAGAGAGAGAACAGAAGCAGGTGGAAGGGGCAGAGGGAGAGAGAATCATTTCGACTCCACGACCCAGGGATCATGACCTGAGCCCAAACACTCAACCCACTGAGCCACACAGGCGTCCTGGGGCTCTCGCATCTCACCCAGACGGAGGACAGACTGGAGCCAGGCTGAGGCTGTAATTTGTAAAGAAGCAGCCATTTCTCCTATTAGCTAAGCAGGAGAGATGTTTGGTGTTCCGTGGCCTGGACCGTGTTCGTGTTCTGCCTCGTTTTACGGTGATTCTAAGGTGGCTTGTCTGATGTGGATGTTCTCTGAGATTGTCATTTCTGCGCGGCTCCCGGACGCCAGGCCCTGCTCTCCTCTCCCTCAGAGCCTCGGCACTTGTTTGATATTCACAGCGGAATTCCGGTCTAGGGAAAAACCAGCTTTGGAACAGGATCCTGTCCTGAAGACACAGCTCTGGCTGCGATGGCTGAAAACTTCCCTGCGTGCTTGTTTTATTTATTTTTTTTAAGTTATTTATTTATTTTGAGAGAGACAGCGCAAGCCAGTCAGGGTCAAAGAGAGGAAGAGAGAGAATCCCAAGCAGGCTCCGCACAGTAAGCACAGAGCCCGACGTGGGGCTTGTTTCTGGGAGACGAAGCAGACTCCAGGATGGAGGGGGCGGAAGAGGGCAAAGGGCAAAGGGCAAAGGGTTTTATCCAGTTGGGGAGCTGACAGCCATTGAGTGCCTTCTGTCTCCCAGGAGGCGCCCTGGGGGTGCAAAGACACGTAGGGCAGAACCCTCTGCCCTCGGGGAGCCCACATCCAGTGACTGGGGGGCACAGGGAGTGTTTCTCCCGCTAGGATCCATCCTGTGTTTCTGGTCTTCTTCGGGGGAACCGCCCCTCCCCCGCTCCCTGGTTCCTGGGAAGGAGAAACCCAGGCCTGACCGACCTGCAGGATCCAGCCCGTGGGCCTCAGGAATGGCCATCGACCTCAGACAGTCCAGTGAGAGTCCCTGACACTTTTCCTGACCTCCTTTTTTTTTTTTTCTTTACTGTTTATTTTTGAGAGAGACAGAGCACGAGTGGGGGAGGGGCAGAGAGAGAGGGAGATGCAGAATCGGAAGCAGCTCCAGGCTCCAAGCTGTCAGCACAGAGCCCAATGTGGGGCTCGAACCCACAAACTGTGAAATCATGACCTGAGCCGAAGTCAGACGCTTCACTGACTGAGCCACCTGGGTGCCCCTCCTGGGCCTCTTAAAAAAGGTAATTTTTCATTTGGTTCATTGTTTTTCCCACGTGGTTGATGCGAAAATCGGCTGGAGGCCTGGGGCTGCTGGTGGCCATCTGGCCGGGGTCTGGGGAGAGCCAGCCTGAGCGGGGAGGGGACAGAAGGAAAGCAGGGCTCAGATGGGACAGCAAACCGCATCCTGGTGATGTAACTTGGGCAACTGGGCTAAGATGCGCCCATTTTTTGCTACCTTCACACTTTTCAGCTGCACGAACTCGACATCTTTAAGAATTAGAACAATTGGGCGCCTGGGTGGCTCAGTCGGTGAAGCTTCGGACTGTAGATTTCGGCTCAGGTCGTGACTTCGCAGTCATGAGATCAAGCCCTGTGTCAGATTCTGGGCTGACAGTGCGGAGCCTGCTTGGGACTCTCTGTCTCCCTCTCTCTGCCCCTCCCCCGCTGGCACACTCCCTCTCTCTCTCTCTCTCAAAATAAATAAACATTAAAAAGAATTAAAAATTAATCGTGATAGTGGTTGCACAACTCTGTGAATATCACTAAAACCATTGGATGGTACACTTTAAACGGGTCAGTTGTGTGGCATATAAATTATATTCGAATAATAAAGAATAATACCAGGTCAGACAATGATAGAGCCACAGGAGAATGTTACGGAAACCCAGGGCGCGCTCAGCTCCCTCCGCCTGCAGAGCAGACTGCGAACAGCCTCCCCGAAGAGATCCTACTCCGTCTGACAGGTGAGGAAGCAAAGACCCTCCCAGAAAGGAGTTGAGTAGGAATCTCTTAATGACCGACCGGGCTACGAATTCTATTTCTAGGGGCGCCCGGCCGGCTCAGTCTGTAGAGCACGTGACTCTTGACCTTGGGGTTGTAAGCTTTACCCCCACCATGTTGGGTATGGAGATTACTTAAACCTAAAAGAGAAAAAATATTCTTAGCTCATAAGCTAGTCTTTGGAAACACAGCCTTTCCTTGAGTACCGTCGAAATGTGTAAACCATGCTGCTAATTAATTGACCTCAATTATTTTAAAGCATGTGTAGCATCGAGCCTGCATATCATGAGCATCTCCACTAGACACGGGGAAAATCTCTGTGGTTCTAATGCCTCATGGTTTGGATTTCCGGAACTTGTCAAAAAAGTTTCTACATTTCAGAGTGGCTTACACAAAAAAGTTATGTAAATAAGAAATCCGGGATGCGCACGTCAGGCATAACTAGATCCAAGGGCTTGCTGAGAGCAAGATCATCTGATTTCTCTTCTCTGCTCCCCGGCTTGGGATTTGCGTAATGCTGACGTCACTTTCATGCAGGCTATCCATGCGTGGTGGCAGAGGCGGTCTCCAGGACCTCTAGGGTTCAATCCTGCCAATTGCTTCAGAAAATTCAGTGACTTTTCATGGTGTATCATTGGCTCGGCTTGGGACATGTACCCACCCTCCCTGGACCAGTCCCTGTGCGTCTGGACCTGAAAGCTGCTGATTGGTCAAGCACAGAGCCAGAGGGGGGGGGATAGTGTACCTGAGCGGTGTCGGATAAGAATGGAGGGAAAGGAATCCTCAGTGGACAAGTGAGGGACTCTTCTGGAGGGGAGGATGGATGTTGAGTAGACCAACTAATAATAATAATAATTAATAGGGGCGCCTGAGTGGCTCAGTCGGTTAGGTGTCTGACTTCAGTTCGGGTCATGATCTCACGGTTCATGAGTTTGAGCCCCACGGCGGGCTCCGTGCTGACGGCTAGAAGCCTGGAGCATGCTTCTGATTCTGTGTTTCCCTCTCTTCTCTCTCTCTCTCTGTTCCTCCCCCACTCATGCTGTCTCTGTCTCAAAAATAAAAAATATCATAAAAAATTTAAAAGAATAATAATAATAAACTGATGTTTAGTTTGGGACCAGGAAGTTGGTAGTGGCAGTATTCTCTCACGCTGGAGAAATGTAGCCATCTAATAACGCTGATATTAAAAATGTTCTCTTTTTAATACTTCAATTTCACTTTTATGATCTGGACGATCCTTTCCTTTTCACTTAATTTCCCAAATCTTTAAGTATTGTTCCTCCTCACCACTGGATACTGTCATCAAGAATGCCGCCTTCAGTTCTCGTACCATTTTCTATTTGGATTCCTCTCTTCAGCCGCTGATTACTTCCAGGTATTGTTGCCAGTGTGCGCACAGAGCCTGTCACGGGGGCCCTGGGGCATGGGACCAAGCCCTCACGTTCTCTGGCAGACTCCCATTTGGACATTTCCCTTTCTCTCTTTCTCTCTCTCTCTCTCTCTCTCTCTCTCCGTTTTTTTCTTTCTCTCTTTCTTTCACTTTTTCTTTCTCTCTCTCTCTTTTCTTTCTTTTTTTTTAATGTTTTTTTTTTTTAATTTATTTTTGAGAGAGAGACAGCATGAGCAGGGGAGGGTCAGAGAGAGAGGGAGACACAGAATCTGAAGCAGGCTCCAGCTCTGAGCTGTCAGCACAGAGCCCAACGCGGGGCTCAAAACCACGAACCACCAGCTAATGACCTGAGCTGAAGTTGGACAGTTAACAGACTGAGCCACCCAGGCGTCTCACTCTCTCTCTCTCTCTCTCTCTTTCTGTCTCTCTCTCTCTCTCTCTGTCTTTCTGTCTCTAAGCTCAACATGGGGCTCCAATTTACAACCCCCAAATCAAGAGTCACATGCTCTACTGACTGAGCCAGCCAGGTGCCCCTAGACTTTTCATTTTTACAGACGTTAATTTTACATTTGGTTTATAATTCAGGATGGGAGTTTGTGCCAGTCAGAAAACAGAACCCATTCTAGGTCTTTCCAACAGAAAGGTTTTTTTTTTTTTAAGATTTTATTTTTAAGTAATCTCTACATCAAATGTGGGGTCAAATTCACATCCCACGATCAAGAGTTGCTTGCTCTACCGACTGAGCCAGCCAGGGGCCTCTCCGATGGACAGGTTTTAATGGTGGAAATCGGTCACACGTCTGTGTTAGTTGTCTACTGCTGGGCAAGAAGGCACCCACGCCTCAGTGGCTTAAAACAGCGATCATCATTATCTTTCATAGTTTCTGCAGCTCTGGGATGTGGGAGCAGCTTGGCTGAGCAGTTCTGACGCAGGGTCTCTCACGAGGCAAGGGCTGTGCTCATCCGAGGGCTCCACTGGGGCCAGAGGAACCACTTCCAGGACGGCGTGCTTGATGGCTGCTGGTGGGAGGCATGGAGGTCTCTCCCGGAGCAGCTCCAGTGTCCTTGTGACCTGACAACTGGCTTCCTCAGAGGAAGGGAGTCCAGAGAACAAGTTAGGGGGTGCCTGGGGGGCTCAGTCATTTGAGCTCTTGGTTTCAGCTCAGGTCATGATCTCAGGGTCTTGGGCAAGCCCTAGGTCAGACTCCGTGCTCAGCGTGGAGTCTGCTTAAGATTCTCTCTTTCTCTCCATCTGCCCCTCTGCCCCTCTCCCCTTCTGTCCCTCTCCGCAGCTCATGTGCACACACACACACACACACACACACACTCTCTCTCTCTCTCAAAAAAATAATAACAAGGTAGAATCTATAACACCTTTTATGACTTAGCACCAGAAGTTACACCTGCCACATTCTCCTAGACAGAGGTGAGTCACAAAGCCACGAGAGGGGAATTAGGCTCCACCTTTTGAAGGGGAGGGGGATCAAAAAGTTTGTAGATACGTTCTGAAGTCCTCGCAACCGGTGATGATAGAGCTGAGGAGCCAAGCCAGGGGCGGGGAGACAAGCCACAGATTAGCAAGGACAGAAAGACACCAGTCAGGACTGGAGGGGACAAAGGGAAGTGTGGATTACTGGAGTCCGGGAGCCAGGACCACTTAGCGGAAGCTGGGACTTCCGAGGGGCGGGGGACTTGAAGACACAGCCCAGTCCCTTCCCAAAGCGGACAGGGAGACAGATGCTGGGACTTCTTCCTTCCTCCACCTTCCAACCTTCGGTCAGTGACTGTAACTGGCCCAACCTACCAGGAAGCGGACTGCAAGGGAGCCTGGGAGATGTAGTTCCTTGTGAGTTGGGGGCCGGCGGAGAGGGCTGCCTGAGTCTGGGATCAAATGGGCAGAAGCCCAACACGGAGCCCCCGACCACCTCCCCCAACGGCTCATCTGAGTAGGTGGTGATACTATGATCATATTTATCTTCAAAGCTGATTATTTTAATGTATTAAATTTTTTCTCAATAAAGTGACATTTAAAAACAAAATGAAAAAAACCAAAAAGTACTAATGAAAGAAAATCCCTTCGTCTCCTTTACTCTTCCCTGATTTTAAAACAGACTTTCGTGGGACTAGAAGGGAAAGGGAGTGTTCATACTCAGACAGCAGAAAGCTGACGTAGCCTTTCTGTGGAAACAGCCTTTTGTTACTCTGTTTAAAACTGGCTGGCGTTTGAGAACTGATGGATACAACTGATGTTAAGCCCCTCTTCAATTTCCAGTCTGGTTTCCTAGTCCCTGGCCCAACAAGTGTCTGATTCCAAGCAGAAAGAACTTATTTTGTCTGCTCTAAGTACACACCCCCAGAGGATTGCAAACATACGTCCACACACAAATGTGTGGCCACTGTTCAGAGCGGCATTATTCCCAATAGCCCAAAGGAGGAAACTCAAATGTCCATCAAATGACAACAAAATGTGCACCGTCTACACAATGCAGTATTATTCAGCCATGAAAAGGAATGGAGTACCACGTGAAAGAAACTTGAAAACATGGTGCTAAGTAAAAGAAGCTGGTCACAAAAGGCCACGTATTATATGATTTCATCCCAAATCCACAGAGACAGAAAGTAGATGGGGCGCCTGGGTGGCTCAGTCGGTTAGGCATCCAACTTCGGCTCAGGTCATGATCTCACGGTTCATGGGTTCGAGCCCCGCATCGGGCACTGTCCTGACAGCTCAGAGCCTGGAGCCTGCTTCAGATTCTGTGTCTCCCTCTCTCTCTGACCCTCCCCTGCTCGCGCTGTCTCTCTCTGTCTCTCAAAAATAAATAAAAAGCATAAAAAAAAAGAAAAAACTAGATTAGTGGTTGCCAGGGAGGCTGGGGGAAATGGGAAAGGGGAGTGACAGCTAATGGGTACAAGGTTTCTTTTAGGAGTGATGAAATGTTTTGGAATTAGAGGTGATCGTTGAACAACTCTGTGCATATGCTAACAACCACTGGACCATACGCTTTAAGAGGGTGATTCGCTCCTTTTCCTCCCGGGCTGTTTGGAGCTTGGCCACCGCCGTGAATGGCCCAGTGACTATCCAGACCAGAAAGTTCATGACTCACTGACTGCTTTACGGAAACAAATGGCCATCGATGTTCATCCTGGAAAGACAACAGTACCTAAGAAGTTCCGGAAGACCTAGCTGAACTATACAAGACCACATCAGAAGTCATCTTTGTATTTGGATTCAGAACGAATTTTGGTAATGTTGTCGCAGGATCGTTGAGAAGGGCAGTCTAGAAAGAATTCTTGAGACGTTTTGCGGGGAAACTTAGTAAGTTGATTTAAGCAGCACAGGGACAGGACCCGTGGCAGAAAAGTCTGCACTCTTGCTGTGTGAAGCTGGTGGTTATATGCTTCGTGCTCAAGAGGGAGGGGACGTGCAGCGAGTAGTAGGTCACAAATGTCTTCTTTGAATTTCTACTCGTAAAACTACTTTTGCAAGATTTCTCTGGTGCTTATCATTCGGCTCGATGGGAACCATCAGTGAGACGCACAGGCGGTCACGGGACCCTTCCCGAATGTGGCAAGCAGCACTTATTTGATGCTATCAAAACCATGCAGGCTAGAGGTCACCCTTCTGGGCTAAAGGTGTACATTTTTCTGCTTTTGTCCCTCATCGGTGGCAAAACATCTGGCATTGGCATCATTTATGATTCCTTGAGTTATGCACAGAAAAATGAACCCAAACGTAGAGTCGTCTTCCTTGAATGAGAATGGTCAGAGAACAAAATGGCGAGAGGAATGCACGAAGAGAATGGAGAGGGTCAGGGGGACGGACTGCAAGAGCCGGTGTCGGTGCTGGCCGGCAGCCACCTGGAGATCGGACAACAGAAGGGGTAGGATCCTGGGGCGGCCGGGCAGCTCAGGCGGCGGAGTCGCAGCTCAGGGCTGGTGGGCTCGATTTCCCACCCCAGACTCTGTGCCGACAGCTCGGAGCTCGGAGCCGCTTCAAATTCTGTGTGTGTGTCTCTACCTCTTTCCTGCTCACGCTATGTCTGTCTCTGTCTCTCTCTCTCTCAAAAACAAACATTAAAAAAAAAAGGAATAAAGATTCTGCAGTGACCTTATCGTTTTTTGGTGATTGTGCAGATTTTTCATGAGAGGACTGATAAACTAAGAACGTCTATGTGGGAAAAATAGGGTGATTTCATGGTATGTGAACTATATCTCTATTCCTCAATAAACCTGGAAAGAAGGGAGTAAGGAGGAGAGAAGGAGAAAGAGAGGACCCATTTTTTTGTTGCGCCTCACTGGTTACTGAGAACCCCCTGGAAGGTTCTGGGCCAGAGCTCAGCTGAGAGATTCATCCATCATTCACCATCTACTACTAAGTTCCCACCATGGACCATCTGTTTGTTGTGTTGAGTGTAGTCACGCACCCCATGGCATGCGCGCCCGTGCCAGGCCGTGCCAGGACCGTAAAAGTGTACCGTGATGGCGGGTGGGCCTGGCAAGTCCTGAGAACCTGTCTTCAGATCCCAAAATAATGTTGAAAGACACTTGATGAGTAATTTATGGCAATACCACCAGAAAGAAAAACCTGTTCAAAGAAGGAACTATGCCAAGTAGTTAATAAGTGAGTCATTTATGGTACCATGATTGGAGTTACTTTTGTCTCTTTTCTGATGTTTAGATAGCACAGTTTAATCCCTTTTATAATATAAAAAAATAAATTCACAGAGGACTTCTGGCTGCATTTTGGTTTGACCACCCCTGTGTTTTCAAACATTGGAGTTAACCGTATTTAAAAAAAAATTTTTTTTTTTTAATATTTACCTTTGAGAGGGAGAGACAGAGCATGAGAGGAGGAGGGGTAGAGAGAGAGGGAGACACAGAACCGGAAGCAGGCTCCAGGCTGTGAGCTGTCAGCACGGAGCCTGACGTGGCCCTCGAACCCACAAATGTAAGATCGTGACCTGAACCGAAGTCAGAAGCCCAACCGACTGAGCCCCCCGGCGCCCCTGGAGTTGACCGTATTTAGATATAGCATCTCTGCTCCAATTTGCCACGCTCCTCCCGACTCCCTCTTGCCTTCAGCTGGTGCCATCTCTCATTCCCGTAAACTGCCCGATCCCTCAGGGAATTTGAATTTGGGTCCCCTGATTTACATAATAAAATCCCCACAATGTACAATTCAGGGTGGTCCACCGAAATGGTAAGTGTCCACATTTTAAGTCCCTGATAAGTGGCGTTAGACTATTTAATCAGTTTGAAAATGAAAGTTAACGCATTTAATTTCTAGACAAAACCAGAATTGTGCTTGGCACTTTTCTAGAGTTCGGTTGCTTGGGAAGTCAAAAACCTGTTTCAACAGTTAAATTCATTAAAAAAATTTTTTTAACTGTTTATTTGTTTTGAAGGAGAGAGAGACAGAGCACGAGCAGGGGAGGGGCAGAAAGAGAGGGAGACGCAGAATCCAAAACGGGCTCTAGGCTCTGAACTGTCAGCACAGAACCTGACGCAGGGCTCAAACTCATGAACTGCGAGATCATGGCCTGAGCCCAAGTCGGTCACTTAGCCCCCTGAGCCACCCAGGCGCCCCGGTTTAGTTCATTTTAATAGGAAACCACTGTAGGTATTATAAGTGGGAAGAGATTTAATACAGTGAAATCGAGGCACGTAAGTGGGTTTGTGAGGCTGGATGGACCGGCTCTGGGCTCACGGAACGTCCCTCCAGAAGCGACCTGGTGACACAAGCAGGGCCTTTGCCACAGTCCAGCGAGGGGGCAGTCAGGCACGTTACTGGAGCTGCTGAGTTCAGTAACTCACTGTCCCTCATGGCAAGGACCCTCGCACCTGTCTCTGGACACCTGAAGCCGGGACACTGGATGTCGGGCCACTGCTGCCCCCTATTGCCTGATGGTCTTTCAAGAAATGATACTTAAAAAAAAAAGAAAGAAAGAAAGAAAGAGGAAAAGGAAAAAAATCCCTCGAATTTGCACAGCACATGTATAAACAGGGATGTCATCCGATCCTCATAATAACTTTACTGAATGAGCAAGGCGCATGGTGCTCGTGGTGTCATCCCCCTTGTAGAGGTGACGAAACTGAAGCTCAAAGTTGATGGAACGTGGGGCACCTGGGTGGCTCAGTAGGTTAAGCGTCCAACTTTGGCTCAGGTCATGATCTTGCAGTCTGTGAGTTTGAGCTCCGCCTCGGGCTCTGTGCTGACAGCTCAGAGCCTGGAGCCTGCTTCGAATTCTGTGTCTCCCTCTCTCTCTGCCCCCTCTCCTCTCATGCTCTGTTTCTGTCTAAAAAATGAATAAACGTTTAAAATTTTGTAAATTAATTATTTAATTATTTATTTATTGAGAGACAGAGAGAGACAGCGCGAGTAGGGGAGGGTCAGAGAGAGAGGGAGACACAGAATCCGAAACAGGCTCCAGGCCCTGAGCTGTCAGCACAGAGCCTGACACAGGGCTTGAACCCACGAACCGTGAGATCATGACCTGACCCAAAGCCGAACGCTTAACCGACTGAGCCACCCAGGCGCCCCTCAAAAAAAATTTTTTTTAAAGTTGATTCAACATAATGAAGGTCATACAGCTACGTGCAAAACCGGAGTAATCAGCCAGGTCTCCCCATCACCAGGCCAGGTCAGTGAACCCCAGTAAATGTCATGAGTGGGGTTTTCTGTGGCTCTGGGATGGGCTCTGCTAGCACGGTATGCATATGCCAAGATTGTGCCTCAGGGGGACGCAGACTGGTAAATAACCACAGCCCAGTGGCTCAAATCTGCATCGCTGACGCAGAGGACTGGGACGCTGTGTGGCAGAGGTTATGTTTAGGGCCATTCTAGGGAAGGAAAGAGGCAACATTTGAGTTGGGTTTTGAGGGATCAGTAGAAGTATGTTTGGAAGCGAAGTGCAGAAAATTGTCCTAGCAGCTTGCAAGGCTGAGGGGGCGTGGTGTGGGAGCAACACTCTGGGGAGCTGAGACGGTTCTAATTTTGGAGGATTTGAACCAGATAAAAAATAGTTTTGTAGTTGAAATATACATACAGTAAAATAATGTATGTTAGTCTTTTTTGTTTATTATTATTATTATTACTTTAATGTTTATCTTAGAGAGAGAGAGACAACACCAACAGGGGAGGGACAGAAATGGAGGGGGACACAGAATCCAGTGTAATCTCCAAGCTCTGAGCTGTCAGCACAGAGTCTGAGGCAGGGCTCAAACTCACCAACTGCGAGATCAGGACCTGAGCTGAAGTTGGAAGTTTAACCAACTGAGCCCCCCAGCCCTGCCAGGGTGTATTAGCCTTAAGTATACATTTTCTTGATTTAAAAAATACTATGTAAACACTAGGTGAAGATAAAAAACTTTCCTAAATCCCAGCAAGTTCCCTTGTGCCCCTTCCCACTCTACACCCCTCTCCATCCTCTCCGGTAGGTTTCTGTGGAATGAGCGTGTTTCCCAAGTGGTAAGTACTTTCCC
The DNA here is from genome assembly GCA_004023845.1 of Helogale parvula. Classification (NCBI taxonomy): domain Eukaryota; kingdom Metazoa; phylum Chordata; class Mammalia; order Carnivora; family Herpestidae; genus Helogale; species Helogale parvula. The sequence continues at coordinate 58,529 of PJEM01006821.1, read as the reverse complement.
TACTCAGCTCCGTTGGCCTAAGACAGTATTTGATGGCAGGCAGGCAGGCAGGCAGGCTACTCATTCAATAGCCAGAGAGAGGAGAAAGCACCTTCTCCCCATTAGAACTCAGGCCAGGATTTCTGGGGTAAAAGGGGCTGGTATGCAAACTAACATGGGTTTTCTTGGGGAAAAGGGGAGGAGGCTTCCCCGAATCAGACGGTATCATTTCTTCCCTTAAATGGGAGTGTCAGTGCGTGTCAGTGAGCTGGTAGGTGTGTTTTTGTTTTAACAATTAGGTGGTGGGCCGCTGGCTGGCTCAGTCCAAAGAGCCACTCTTGATCTCCGGGTTGTGAGTTCAGCCCCACTTTGGGTGTAGAGTTTACTTAAAAATAAAGTCTTTGACACCTCGGTGGTTCAGTCGGTTAAGCCCCCGACTTGGACTCAGGTCATGATCTCACAGTACTGAGTTCCAGCCCGGCCTTAGGCTCTGTGCTGACAGCTCAGAGCCTGAAGCCGGCTTTGGATTCTGCATCTCCCTCTCTCTGCCCCTTCCCCGCTCATGCTCTCTCTCTCAAAAATAAAAAGTAAACATTAAAAAGAATTAAAAAAAATCTTAACAAAACAATGAAGTGGAAATGAGCCTGAGGTCAGCTGGGTGGTTAACAGTCAACTAGACTGGATCAAACTGGTGGAAACTGGGTAATTGGGGGGCTTGTTTGGAGTTTGTTGGCAAGTCCCTGGTGACCAGGGAAAGCCAAGAGAGACTCTCAAATCCCCCAGCATTACCCCCCATCTCCCTTTACTTCCTCTCTTTTTTTTTATTGTTTTTTTAAAAGATTTTTTCCTTAATATTTATTTTTGAGAGGAAGAGAGAGAGAGAGAGAGAGAGAGAGAGAGTGTGTGTGTGACCGGGGGAGGTTCAGAGAGAGAGAGAAGGAGACAAAGAATCCGAAGCAGGCTCCAGGCTCTGAACTGTCAGCACAGGGCCTGACGCGGGGCTCGACGCGGGGCTCGAACCCACAAACTGTGAGATCGTGACCTGCGCTGAAGTCGGCCGCTTAACCGACTGAGCCACCCGGGCGCCCCGTTTACTTCGAACTCCTATTGCTGCTCCGAAGTTTTCGCCATCTCTTTAAACAATCTCAGAGCGTCGCACTGGGCGCGGGAGGTTTCTTGATACCGTCGCTTTCCAGTGTGGTCCACTTGAAGCCTACGCTGCGCGCGAAAGGGAATGGAGGTGGGGCCACCAAAGTTTGGCCTTTCCGAGCCACCGTCCAGCTCCGGGTGCGCGGAGCCTCCTTGTCCCTCCGCGGCCGCCGTGCGTCCGTTACGTGGCAGCCGCCGGCGCCCGCCAATCCGCGGCGCCCGCATCAGCCCCCTCGGGTGGCGCAGCCGGAAGGGGCGGAGCTGAGGCGGCGGCGGCCCAGGAGGCAGCGGTGGCGGCGGCGGCGGCGGCTCTGGAGGCCGCGTTCCCGGTCCTGGCTTCGGCCCCAGCCCCACCATGGTGACGCTCGCCGAGCTGCTGGTGCTCCTGGCCGCTCTTCTGGCCACGGCCTCGGGCTACTTCGTCAGCATCGACGCGCATGCCGAGGAGTGCTTCTTCGAGCGGGTCACCTCGGGCACTAAGATGGGCCTCATCTTCGAGGTGGCCGAGGGCGGCTTCCTGGACATCGACGTGGAGGTGCGGGCGCGCTGCCCGCGGCCGAGGCGGGGTCGCGCGGCCGCTCGGGGTTTGGCGGCGCCGGGGCCCGCCCTGGGTCTGCGGGGGCGCGGGGCGCGGAGGCCGCTGTCCGAGTGCTGGGAGGGGCCCGGGCTGCCGTCTGGCCCCCGCCCGGGGGACCCCCTAACGGCCCTTTTCCCCGCGGCCCGCCGGGATGCCGTGCCCCGGGTGTCCCCCGGATACAGAGCCGTGGTTTAGTGGCTTTGGGTTCTCAGCGTGGACGGCGGGTTCCCCGCGGAACCTGTCGCCGAGCTCTGCCGACCAGGCGCCGCGTGTCAGGTCCGGGCCCAGAAGACGCTGCATGTGTCGCGGCTTACCGGGGGGCCGGTCTCGTGGGGTCCGCAGCTGCCTTCCGTCGGGTTGCGGAATTCGTGTTGGAAAAAGTAAAGCGAAAGCCACTGACGGACGTTAGGCAGATATTTGCGTTTTGCTTTTCTTTATTTTTTATAGAAATCGCCTTAACGTTTAACCTGTTTTTATGCAGATTTCTAGATACCTCCTTCAGCCGTCTCTTGACTAGGGGACAGCTGGACTGGGTCATTCATAGTAGGCGTAATGTTTACAGATAAAGTATCTGGAAAAACAGGAAATTATTTTAAGAATCTAGCGGTTTCTAAATTTCCTATTTTATTATTTTAACTAAAAGAACGATTCACGTTAATTTAGTTAATTATTATTATCTCTTTTTTGGGAAACCAGATGTAATTAATACTTTGAGCGTCATTAATTGGGTCCAGGGATTTTTCCATTTGGCAGGTGAACAGCAGACAGCAGATTTAGGCACAAATTACACAGTACGAGTGAAGTCCAAAAATAGGTGATAGTGAAAGGAGTGACTGATAAAATTAGTTAAGACCTTAGAGATCAATTACTCCAGTCTCCAAATTTTGCCAGCTTTCTAAGAGGAAGTAGGGCGACCAGAGCCTAAGCGCTGATGTGTCGCAGATGGAGAAGGATAGCATGGGTCCCTTAATTTACAGTTCAGTCTTTTTCTTACGCCTTCTGGCATCTCAGATAAAGCAGATTCCTACACTGGTCTGCAGCAGTCAATCAGGAAAACCTAGAAATGTAGCTTGCTCAGATTTCTTAGTTTTAAAGATATTTTTTTCATGTTTTGGTGTTAGTAGTTCAGTTTGCCTGCTGTTTTGGGGATAGAAAGCCAGATGGAGACCATGTGGAAGGTGCTCTTTCTCTTTCTGAGGGGTTGAGGTTTAAGTTGGACAGATGAAACGAGCGTACTCAGAATTGAAAGGTGCTGTCAGGAGCCCTGGAGTCCAGCCTTGTTCCGTAGGTGCGAGACCGCAGCCCAAAGAGGTTACTGTCCCTGAGTGAAAGTTACATTTCCTTAGTGAATATCCTGCTGCCCTTGGACACCACTTAACGGAGAAGTATGGTTTTCAATATTTTGTGATCTGCATTTCTTCCCTGCCTCCAGATTACAGGGCCTGACAATAAGGGAATTTATAAAGGAGACCGAGAGTCCAGTGGGAAGTACACATTTGCAGCTCACATGGATGGAACATACAAGTTTTGTTTCAGCAACAGGATGTCTACTATGACTCCGAAGATAGTCATGTTCACCATTGATATTGGGGAGGCCCCCAAAGGACAAGACATGGAAACAGAAGGTGAGCTGAACATTCAGGAGACTTCGGTCACATTCTGAGAATTAATATTGTGAACATTTTTATTCATTTAAGTAGAGTGTTTGATTTCTTATTCTAGGTTCATCCCAAAAGCTTTTGTGATACATGCTTTCTATTTCTCCAGGACTCCTCTGAAAAACAAAAATAACTTTCTGGAACTTTATATTTCAGTTCTTTACAACGGCCTCTTGCCACTTTTCTTCGTCCTTCTGTGCTCTCGTAAGCGTGCAGGTTACGCGCGCGTTAGGCTGGTGGTTGTGTGACTCGCTAATCCTGGCATATACGTTACCGTGTATCGTCTGTTCATCTATACCTGACGAGTTTGGTTAATTTTGTTGTTTTATTTCTGTGTGTGTTTATATTTTACACTTTTCTGTAGGTGGTGGAGACACCTGGGATGGTAGGTGGATGGCAGCATCCTCTCTCTCTGTGTATTTTTGTTTGCGGCTGATTCCTGCTTTCCTTCTTTCTAACCTGTTTGATCGCATGAGAGTGTTTTTTCTCTTAATTACAAAACCCCTACAACTAATTAGACTTTTAGAGTGCTTGTTTTCTGTGGTTTTTATTTGGATCATGGGAGGTACCCGTTAGGTCATTTTGAACTAATGGCATTGGAAGTACGGGGACTGACGTTTCAGTAGCAGCATCCGTCATACTGTCTTTTAGATGCATGCTGGGGGTGGAAAGGTGCGGCTGTAACTGGACGAGTCAGCTTCGTAACAAGGCTGACGTCACCTGGTGCTGTTGACTTTGTGGGGAGTACTTCGTTGGCTTGTTTTTACCATTATTTTAGTTGTCTAACTTGAAATTTGGTTGGACGTAAATTCCAGTTCTAGAAGCCATGTCTAGGTATGGTGAGAAAGGCTCTTTCGGCCATACGTTGCAGTTACATTAATTTTTATTTGTCTGCTGACCAGCACCAAACCCCGAATTGAGTCTTTTGGATAAATTGGTTACCAAGAAACAGTGCATTTGGATTTTTGGAGGGGAGGGGGCATGGTGTGCATCAGGATTTGTGGAAACTAGCCGTTCAGCACATTTCATAGTGTTAATGTGATAGTACTGGTCTTCGATATTAAGCAGTTAGTAGGGTACTCACGTCATAAAGGAGTATTTGTTGGGACCCCTGGGGGGCTCCGTCAGTTAAGCGTCCAGCTTTGGCTCAGGTCATGATCTCACGGTTTGTGAGTTCAAGACCCATGTTGGGCTCTGTGCTGACTGCTCAGAGCCTGGAGTCTGCTTCAGATCCTGGGTGTCCCTCTCTCGCTGTTCCTTCCTGTCTCATGCTCTGTCTCTCTCTCAAAAAATAAACAAACATTTAAAAAAAAAAGTTATTTGTTAGGTTTTGAAATCTGTAGACTTTATAGAGAATCCCGCTACTTAGTAATTTTTGTGCTTGCCTTTCGGGGCCATTTGCCGTGTAGGACTTGGCTAACTCAAGGAGAACTAGGAGTTCTGGAGGGGTCTGCGCTTATTCATGTTCTGGAAATTGGTCCTTTCTAAATAGAAAATGTTGGCTGAGGAATGCAATTATTGAATTGTTCTTAAATAATCCTTTAACTGGTATTTAAAATTTTTGCTTTTTGTGTGTTAATGTCGATGAATGGAAGGTGTGAAATTAAACCTTACTCTTAAGGAGCGCCCCCCAAGGGGACATTTGGCAGTGTCTGAAGCCTTTCCTTTAAAGTGGGCTCCACGCCCTGCGTGGGGCTTGAGCTCCCTACTCTGAGATCAAGAGTTGCATGCTCTCCCAACTGAGCCAGCCAGGCGCCCTGATCTGGAGACATTTTTGATTCTCATGGCTGGATGGAAGATCCTACACTGCACTGGACAGGCCCCCCCCCCCCCCCCAACAGAGAATCTTCTGGTCCAAAATGTCCTCAGTACCGTTCCTGAGAAACCCTGCCCCTAAGGTTTCACGTCGTGCTTGGGGCTTCCAGAGCGAAGCTAGTGAGGGGTGATCACGGATCCCGGCCTGACTGCCTTGGTGCCGGAGGGGCCTACGCTGGGGGTCTTCTGTGGCACCCGCTTTGCCTAACCGTGCGTTCACTGTCATAACGCAGCTCTGCCTAGAAGCGCACGCTTCCTCTCCGGAACTGTCACTTCACCTTGTATTCATCTTTGGCTGAAAAGAATCCCTGATGTTAAACCTCGTGCGGCCGTGAGCTTGTGTTTTCACTTGCGGTGCCTGCCGTTCCCACTGTAGTGAAATTCCCGCTTTGCGTTTCACAGAACAATGTTTGAGTTTTGGTGTGGAGTTTTTCAAGAATGTCTTCAGGTTTTTCTCCGTTCAGCTTCATTGAGATTAAAAGTCTGTTTTGATGCTGCTTTTAAATTAACACTGGAGTTACAGGATTCTAATGATGTTGCTCTAAGTTAACATTAGAGTTATTTGATTCTAAAGCGTAGGTTTTGATTTTAGTTTAAATATTGTTATTTATAAGATCATTAGGAATTTTGTTAGTTTTATGTTCTCCTCCCCCCAGTCTTTTTTTTTTTTTTTTCCCCTTCAGTAAGCAGTCAGTATAGTGAACTTAGCAACAGTTCATTAGAGGAGATTTCTTAGGGTTGATTGTTTTCCTTTAGTTATTGTAAGGATCGCGTAGTTTGTTTCCCGCCCTGAGAGAGGTTTCTGTACTGGGAATGAACTTCACAAAAATGCTTTGAGAATTAAATTGTCACCAGTAGTCCAAAATGAAGGCGGAGCCGTTTCTAAACAGCTTCCTTTATACGCCCTCTCTGAGGAGTAGTTTGAGGACTGTTGCTTTAAAAGTCCTTTTCAGAAGGAGATTGCCGCGTCCGTGCTAACCCGTTCTCAAACCCTCCGCAGCTCACCAGAACAAGCTCGAGGAGATGATTAACGAGCTGGCAGTGGCCATGACCGCCGTGAAGCACGAGCAGGAGTACATGGAGGTCCGCGAGAGGATACACAGAGCGAGTAAGCGCGCTCCCCTCGCGGCGGGCCTGGGGCCGGGGGCCGGGCCGTGTGCGGCTGGGCGGCTTGCTTGTGTTTTCCTCGGGTGACTCTTTCCCAGACAGCACCCTGCTCCAGCCTTGACTCGCAGAAGGCACTTACGCAAAGATACTTCTCGAGTACATGTCTTAGAGCTTTGTATCAGACTAGTTTATCATCGGGACACTAATTTGAGCTGAAACATGCTGCGAACATTTAGCACAAGCTTTTAAGAGTTTAAAAAAAAAACCCCTATGGTCAGCTAGGGAACAAAGTGATAGTTTTCCTAAAGCAGAAAGGAAAACTGTGAAGTTGGTTTTTAATCACATATTTTGAAATTTCTGAGCCAATGTTAATATCATATGCTGAGAGCTAGTTTTTTCCCACCCTAACACAGAACATTTAATTTAGGTAAAATAGTACTGAAACGTGAATCCAGACAGTCACCACGTGAAGCTCAGCCTGGGGTTCCTAATTTGCAAGCTGGGAACGGGGAGTCTTTGTCTGTGGGAGCAGTGATGGCTGGAACTCCATGTTTTCAGAAAAGCCTGTTTAGGCCACGATGCACCTGTAAGGACTGTGCTTTCGGATGTAAAATCAAGAGGTGCCATACACACAGCCAGCTACTGTATCTCAGGTCCAGGTCCGCACCTATGGTTTAGTGTTTTTTTATCCTCCAGATGGTCCTTGGGGGTAGATCGCACAGAGCAAGCTGGTCTGTGAATGCAAAGTGGTTTATGTCAGGAGTCTGTTCCGAGCCTGGGGTAGGGAGCGGAGGGAAGAGGGACTCGAAGGGACAGCGGCCACAGGCCGAACCTCTTCAGGGTGTGGTTGGTGTTCCCCCTCCCCCTTACATGTCTTCTTGCCCCGTATAAAAGCCTTCAGGGGCTGGAGCTCACACAGTGCCTTTCTGTGGGAGAGGAAGGAGTGACCGCAGCAGGCTGCAAAAGCCAGGGCCCCAGGTCTCGCTGACTTGGAGCGGATCGGGGTGCGAGGAGGGCCGAGGCTGTGTACGCGCGCTCCTGCCTCTGCCGCCCTGATTCCCTTCCTTGGCCTCCGCTCGTATTCTGCTCGCTCTTTGGGAACCCACCTTCTCACCCTCACCCGGCGGGACCCGTTTGTGGGGTGCCCTGCTGTCCGCCGGGGGCCGCCCGTGCTGGGCTGAGCGCGGCGCTGAGCAGAGTCTGAGGGCCAAGAGTCTTCATTGCCTTTCATTTTAACCAGTTCAGACCTGATGGCTGTAGGGGTGTGGGGAGTCCTTGGGAACACGGCAGCCAGAGGACGCACCTGTCCCCGCTCTGTGGGAGACGTCCAGCCGCACTCGGACACCTTACTTGAGCCGAGGTGCTCCTGTGTGTGTTTGACAAATAGGATTTTAGGCGTTCTGTTTACTTTGGCAAATCAGAAAGTTCCCACAGCGTTTCTTGTTTTGTTGTGCACCCTCCTACGGCACTTACTCCTTAGAGATGAGCATCATGAGACTTCTTTTCTTTACCGCAGTGTTGTGCTAACAACCGTGTGTGACTTCTGCGTCCGGCAGAGGTGTCAGTGACGTGAGGGCAGCGTCTCGGGTCCGCACTCTCCTGAATGAGGCGAAGGGAGAAATAAACACTTGTTTTCACATGGTCGCTTCGTATTTTGAAGTGTTGACTCAGCCATTGCCCTTTCAGATACAAATCGTGAAAAGCTAGTCACTCACACGTAGGCTCGGTAGTGGTTACTAGGTGTTCGGCAGAAGTAACTTTATGCCATAAAATTAGCACTGAAGTTTCAGCGTTGGTGATTGTTTTTAGTGTTCTAGTTAATGTTTTTGGGTGTGTGTCTTTTCTTACTCTGGGGGAAAAAAGCCACATTTTTTCCTAAGTTATCTTTTCGGGAACATGTTCATTGTTTTTCACTTCTTTCTGAGTGATTATTCGTCCACTAGCTATTATAATTGTAGTCAGTGTTTTACGAATAATACACACAAGTATCTGAAGATACGCACTCAGCTGGCTTATGTTGTTACTATCTTGCTAATTATAATGTTTTTAATATCGGTCACTTGTAGAAAAGTCAGAAACTACCTAGTAATTAAAAGTAAGGCTGTAGAATTTGGTGGGAAATGTGAAGAATATGATCTAGATTAGCAGAATAAATTCATAAGGAGTGGTCGTGGTTGCTACTTGAAGGACCAGATCCTTAGCTTAGGAGTGGGAGAGATCCTGGGACCAGTTCCGGGTGGGCGCAGCGGCCGGGAAGCCGGGAAGCCGCCTGCGTCCAGAACGATGCCGAGTGCCTCGCTGGTGCTCAGTATTGAATGAATAAGTGTTTAAGGGAAAAGTCACTTTGACACATTTTGACTTGGTAGGTCGTGCTTTTTGGGTAACTGTATGATCTCGGAATAATTTCTTAGTTTTTTTTTTTTAAGTCCATTTTTTGATTCAGCAAAAATGATTATAGCGTAGGAATATTTTAATGGGAGAGAGAAAGAAGGTTGTACTGGGTTTTAACCCTGCCGGTTAGTTACTTGAGTGTCACTTTTCCTCTCTGTTCCCCACGGATGAGTGGCACATGACCGTGCCCCATGAATGCTTCCGGTACCATTTAAACCTAAAATTTTCTGCTTCTGAGTTTGTTGAGTTGCTCAGGGACAAAGATAAAAATATTTAGAGAGCTGGGAATGGTGTGCAAAATAGGGCTCCCCTGAAGACTGGGGTGATTTATGATGCTTATGCTCTTTTTTTATTTTGGTTAAATTTTGTTTGTCTGTTTGTCCTCACAGTCAACGACAACACAAACAGCAGAGTGGTCCTTTGGTCCTTCTTTGAAGCTCTTGTTCTAGTTGCCATGACACTGGGACAGATCTACTACCTGAAGAGATTTTTTGAAGTCCGGAGGGTTGTTTAAAAAGCCTTTTCCTGATGATCTCAAAATCATAATTCACTGTTTACCAAACATCTTGGTCATAATAATGTCATTAGTTTCTACGTTTTTATTTTGAGAACTGTACATTCACAGCTTATGTTTCTTTGTGATTAATAGATATTGGGGGGAAAACACCTTTTTAGGAAAGTTATAGTGAAAATTTGACACTTGATTGGCATAATTTCTTGTTTGAACTCTGCCTCCTTTATGTAGGCCTTTCAGAACTCAGACACTGTAAGTGAAACACAGGCATAGAGTCCCCGTTATGTCGATTTTCCTTTTGTTTTCATGACAAAATGCAGTGTTTTCAGAAAAGTACTTTCCGGATAGTACTTCACTAAAATGACTGCGTTCTGTGGCTCCCTTCTGCTGCACTTCAAGTCACTGAAGCTTGACGTTTTCCACCCAGCCTGTTGGCGGCGCTCTGACGAGCGTGTTACCAGGTTGGTACTTTTATACTCGTCTGTCTGGTTTTTGCCTTGAAGATAAGACTTCCCCAACGACATTTCCCCCCTAAATTTGCATTTTGAACCTAGGACTCAATCACCCCCAGTGAGGTTGATGACACAGCAGCTAATAACCATTTTTGGTTTCTGCCTAACCTTGTAAGAAGCCTCTGCTAAAGCCAGCTCTCTGGGCGTTGCAGCGAATGGTAGCTCTAGTCTCTCCGGGCTGGCACATCCACTTCCCCCACTCTTGTCCTGTTGGAGGTGTGCATCCGTGCAATTGGAAAGATCTGGATTTCTGATGCCAAAGGGTTAAAGCCTCTTGGATTTCATTGCAGTGATATACAGCCACTATTTTATTTTTGATCAGTGGCATTTTGGCCATTGTTTAATTAGGGTACTGACATCACTGTCAGTACTAGGATTTTGTTTTTGTTTTTCTTGGGTCTCTTTTTTTTGGCACATGTGAATTTTGTTTTGTATAAAATGAAATTACTTTCTCTTGGTCTCTGATAATGGGTTTAAAATTAAAGGCGCATCTGGTCGTGGTGTGGGGCGACCCAGGGTTATGTTGTGACTGATGTCCATTAGTTACTTCTACGTTGTGTTTGGATCTTTGCAAGGGGAAAAGTACAAGTAACAAGTTTTATATAATTAATTTAAATTTGTTACAGGTTTTCATGTTCAGGATAAACAATTTTTCAAACTTGGGTGAAAATACTTGCAACAGTTTAGGGTAACTGTTTTACCTAAGATAGTTGTTACAATGCCAATTTTTTTTTGGGTGTGTGTGAAAACACTACAAAATTGGACTAAAAGATGTACATTTAAAATTGTTTGTGTATCTAATCTGCCCCAGGTTCAGTAAATAAACAATTCTTTTTAAAAACAGCCTTAGTATTGTTTCGTATTAATGATTAAATAACATTTGTTAAAGTGCAAGCTTTCTGTTCATATTTCAGATATACACGTTCATGTTTTCTGAGTTATGCTTGATAAATGTCTGTCGCTTTTTTTTAATGTTTATTTATTTGAGAGAGCTCTAGTGATTACACGAGTGAATGGGGGAGGGGCAGAGGGGGGAGGAGAGAACCCCAAGCAGGCTCCGCACTGTCAGCGAGGACCCTGGTGTGAGGCTTGAACTCTCAAACCACGTGAGATATGACCTGAGCCGAAATCAAGGGCCGGATGCTTACCCGACTAAGCCACTCAGGTGCCCCTGGAAATCCCATTTTATAAAACAGTTGTCAAAGGTATTTTGCTTGACATGTGGTCCTGTTGCAGTGGAGACGTGGCCTCAAGCTTCTTATCTTTCACTTCATTTAGTTTGAGATGACTGCAGTTGGTAGGAGTACTCTTCCTATTTAGCCGTCCCCAAAATATTTGAGTGGCTGCTTTGTGCTGTCATTTGTAGCCACTAGGTTAAAGAAAGAAAAATCCCCACTGTCGTGGGGCTTACCTGTTAGTGGAGAAGATGAGCCTAATATGTAAATTTATTGGCATATTAATAATAAGTGTCATGGAGAACAAATAAAGCCAGGTGGGCAGTTTTAGTAATGAGGCAAGAAACGCATCACTGAGAGGACATTGTAAAGACCTGCAGGTGCAAGGGAGCAAGCCGTGCACCGAGCAGGAGGAGCTCTGTGCTGAGCAGCCCGGCCTGTAATCGGGGATGGGTGAAAGCCTGCTGAACGAATGTGTGGGGCCGAACCAGTGGCCCCCACCAATTGGGAGCCCAGGAATGGGAAGACCGTGTTCTTCCGGGCTCTCACGTTCTCGGAAGTAAACCAACGTTTATTGTACCAGGCCTCGGGGCCCCACCATCGACCCTGTCTTGCACGTCTGCTAACTTGGGCCTCCGGGGCTGGGATGCATTTGTGTCCAGTCCCTTCAGACCCACTTGGCCTTTGGCCCGCACGCCGTGACGTGGTGCCACCTGCCTCTGCCGGGCGCAGAGGCCGAGCGAGCCGGAGCAGAAGCCGTCCCGCCGAAAAGCGGCCGCAGAGACGCGGGGGCGCAGGTGGCCGCGCAGGGCGGACAGCACCCTCGGGGGCCCGGCCCCGCCGCCCGCTCCCACGCCCCGCGGTCAGCTTCGCGGCCGCCGCCGCGCGCGCGCGCTTCCCTGCCCTCCGGAACTTCGCTGCCGGAGTTCGGTTCCCGGCGGCCCCCGGGCGGCCGGAAGCGGAAGTGCTCGGCGCCCGCGTCCAGGCGGCGGCGGCGGCGGGCCGCGCGCGCGCCATGGAGCACGTCACGGAGGGCTCCTGGGAGTCGCTGCCGCTGCGGCTGCACCCGCGGGTGCTGGGCGCGCTGCGGAAGCTGGGCTTCCCGTACATGACGCCGGTGCAGGTACCCGGTGCTGCCGGGCGGGGGGCCTGCGGGGAAAGGGAGGCTCCGAGCGGGCCAGGCCCCCGGCAGTCGGACGCGGCCGGTGGGTGCCAGCTTTAGGTCTCTCGTCCTGGACTCGTCGCCCCTCCAGCTGGGGCTTTTTGCCACGTCTCGGGCGGTCCACACTCGGGGGCTGCCCGGCTCGCTAAGGCCCCCGGCGGGCAGGGGCGGCAGCGCGCCGGAGCCAGGGCCCTAAGCTTGCCGAGAGCGAGGGGCCCAAGTGCCGGCCGCATCCCGGCCCCGCCCCCTCTAGCTCTGAGGTCCAGGGCAGGCGACTTAGCCTGTCTATGCTTTTGTGCTTTTCTGCTTCTCTGTAAAATGAGGAGAGTAACCACCTCTCTCGTACGGCTGTTGTGGGACCTAACACAGGCCGGTGTTGGGCGCACACGGGCGCTCAGTGAATATCATCCGCAGTTGTATCTTGTGGCCTAAGTGGAGGGTCCTGGTGCAGTTGATTTACTCGAAGAGATACCTATCGAGGACGTACTATATATCACGTACTTTTCTAGGCTCTGGGGACTTTGCAGTGTTGGTTCCCACTCATGGGCCTTGTTTCCTGGTGCACAGGAGGGAGAAAGGAGTAGAAGAATAAGGGAATTTGAGTTGGTGGTAAGTGTTACCAAGGAACTAAAACACACTGATGTAACAGACAATGACAGTAAAGTACAGGATAGGGGGAGAGGTGGGGTGTGACAGAGGCCCTTTCCGAGGATGTCACCGAGCTGATGCTGAGTAACTGAGAAGGAGCTGGCTGTGGGCTGACTGGGGGCATGCGCAAATGCCCTGGGGCTATAGCTGACCTGGGAGGGATGGAAAGAAGGCATTTGGCTGGATTGTCGGGAGTAGAGATGAGCCAAGCAGGGTCCACATTGCGCAGGGTCCTGGGAGTCTGTTACATTTAAGCCGCAGTAGGAAGCTGTCTTAATGGGAGGCTAGGTGTGAAGGGAAGGCAGGTGACTGATGTGTAGGGAGTGGACTTCAGATTCAAAGAGGTCAGGGGGCCAGTGTCACATGAGAGATGACAGCGGCTTGGAGTGGATGTTGAGAAGTGAAATTTGAGATAGCTTTGGGGTTGTGAGGGACCAGATGTAGGGGTTACAAAAGACCGGAATCTAGAAGGAGTCTGAGTGTTTTGTCTTTAGTAGCTCGGTGGGCGGAGGTACCACTTACTGAGATGAGGAAGGCTGGGGGAGGTAGCGCGTTTCTGAGGGAAATGCAGGAGTTTTGCTCTGAAATACCGACTTGGGATGTCTGTAAGATCATCAGGAAAGATGTCAAGGAAGCTGGAGACAAAGCTTGGGAGTGCTGTGTGCCCTGCAGTGGGGATGTGGTGAGGGGGAGACCCCGTCTCTGCCCTCGGTGGGGACCGTCAGGGACTGTGCTAGTCAGCAGAGGCTCTGAACACTCGAAATACGGTGAGTCCAAATTGAGCTGTGCTCCAGCTGTATAAAGTACGATGGATTTTGAAGACCTAGCATGAAAAAAGGATGTAACATATCTCATTAGTTTTTAAAATACTCATTACAGGGGCGCCTGGGTGGCTCAGTGAGTTAAGTGTCTGACTATTGATATCAGCTCAGGTCATGATTCCAGGGTTGGGTGCTAGGTGTGGAGCCCGCTTGGGATTCTTTCTCCCTCTCTCTCTCTTTCTGCCCCTCCTTCGCACGCATGTACTCTTCCTCCCTCTCAAAATTGATAAACAAATAAAAGATAAAATACTCATTACATGTTGAAGTGACAATAGTTTGGATCTGTTGCGTTAAATAAAATATATTAGTAAAATTCATTTTATGTATTTATTTTTAGTTTTATTGTGGCTACTAGGAAATTCAAAACCATGTATGTGGGTCACGTCATATTTCTTTTGGACATCAGTGGTCTAGAGCAGTTCCTCAGTCTCGGCATTACTGATATTTAGACTGGCTGCTTCTTTGTTGTGGGGAACTGTCTTGGGCATTGTTGGCTATTCCTGGCCTCTGCCTGCTAACGCCAGCAGCACAGCCTCCTCTCTGTAGGTTTTGACAACCAAAAATGTCTCCAGGTGGTGCCAGACATTCCCCAGGGACATGAGGAATCAGTCAGGCTGAGAACCCCTTTCACGGAGGTCATTACAAAAGTCCGACATGTGCTGTGATGGGTGAGAGCTCAGGCTCTGGGGACCAGGAGAGGCGTCCTGGAGGCGATGACCTTAGAGCTGAGACCGGGGTGGGCTTCAGGTGTAGTCACTGGTTGCTGAAACCGAAGGACGAGGCTGCTCACAAAAGCTGGTGGTCCTCTGTGGTTTATAAGACCAGAGGGTTTATTTGAATTGTTTTTTGACCTGGAAGGGACCATATAACTCAGTGTCTTTGAACTTTTCCTGATCCAGAGAGGACAAGGAGGTGAGGCAGGAGCTCAGCTCACCATCCCCCACGCTATCTGTGTAGACACCGCTGCCGTGTTGCCTCTGAGCCGAGACCACCAGGGTGCCTTGTAACCTACTGAGAGCCTGCGTTGTGGTGGGGTCCAGGGTGACCCCGGCCACCGACTGGGTGCCTGGGGCCTTGGGCCGCCTCCGTGGAGCCTGGCATGCTCTAACTGGTGCTTTGCCTCTCTCTCTCCAGTCTGCAACCATCCCTCTGTTCATGAAAAATAAGGATGTCGCTGCAGAGGCGGTGAGTACCTCATGCGAATGCAGCCCGTCCTCCAGTTCGCCCTCCGGAAGGCACCGCGGGGCAAAGCGAACCGAGTGTCCTCCCCTTGGCAGGTCACAGGCAGCGGCAAAACGCTCGCCTTCGTCATCCCCATCCTGGAAATTCTTCTGAGGAGGGAAGAGAAGTTAAAAAAGCATCAGGTGAGGATCGCTAAGTGGCTTATTTTTCCCTCGGTCATCGTAGAGTTCACAGCTGCGAGAAGCTGGTCAGAAGACTGAAGAAAAAGGAAATCTGTCTTTACTTGCGGATTCTGGATTTATTTGTGAATTACCTACCTGTTGAGATTTATTTGTGGTTCCCCAAATCAGTACTTCACTGTTTTCTTTTCCTTTAAAAAAATTTTTTTTAAATGTTTATTTATTATTGAGACAGAAACCGAGCATGTGTGGGGAAGGGGCAGAGAGAGAGGGAGACACAGAATCCGAAGCAGCTCCAGGCTCTGAGCTGTCAGCACAGAGCCCGATGCAGGGCTCAAACTCTCGAACCGTGAGATCATGACCTGAGCTGAAGTTGGACGTTAAACCGACTGAGCCACCCGGCGCTCCAGTGCTTCACTGTTTTCTTGCTCATTCACGAGTTTGGGCGGCGCAGCAACAGATCTGTGTCCCGTGATGTGCAGATTCCCAGCTGAGTGTGAGCCGGGGCAGCGCTCTGCCTTCGTGTTTCAGACGATACAGAGCTGTCCGTCCAGCGGTCTGTTCACTGCTGGGAGTTTTGCTGGGGAGTCCAGTGTGGGAGGCGACCTCGCGCGTCGCCCTCGAGCACCGCCGAGGCTTCTCCAGCACAAGAAGGCTGCGATGGCCCGAACGGGGACGCACCTGTTAGAGCAGCTGCCTTCGGGCTTGACTTCAGTGTTTGTAAATTTACTACATCCCATCTGAGGTGACTTTAAACAGAAACACCCATAAAACCAGCTCGTGTCTTGACTGACAATACGACCAGATAGCCGTGCGTTTCCCCCAGAGCCGTGAGTCGGTGTTTGCTAGGTCCGTGCCGTGAACAATGCGAACTGACTGTAATTCAGAGCAGTAATTGACCGGATGCTGAAGAAGCCCCCGGAAGTGCTGCTGCTCCGGGGACTTCGCTCTGTGAGGTGGAGGGTCCTGGCGGGTGTTGAGCCGTGTGACCCCGGGCGCTGCTGATGGTGTCCTTTCCCCCCACGCGGGCAGGTCGGAGCCTTAATCATCACCCCGACGCGAGAGCTGGCTGTTCAGATAGACGAGGTGCTCGCGCATTTCACGAAGCCCTTCCCGCAGTTCAGGTAAGTTGGAGGCAGCCGCCCGTCCGCCGTGGGCGGTTACCTTGCCTGACCTGCTCAGAGGCCTGCTCCTTGTTTTAGCCAGATTCTCTGGATCGGAGGCAGGAATCCTGGAGAAGACGTCGAGAGGTTTAAGGAACAAGGGTAAGTTCGCTTGCTTCTCCTTTTCTTGCTTGTTTCTGGCACGGAACCCCGGAGGAAGCCTTGCACGGTCCAGGCCTGACTGGGGGCACTTCCTTCAGCAGCTCCTCCTCCCCCAGAAGTTCGTCCTACAGGCCGACCTCCCATTTTGCCTGCTGGCTCCTCCTCCTAAGACCCTGATGAGACTTTCACCTTCAGTGAGTCTTGCTCCCGCAGAGGAGAGGTGAGGTCGGGGCACGGCCCCCCTGCGCTCCCCAAGCCGGCTCTGTGGGACACAGGGCGCGTGCGCTTCTCCTCTGGGCTCTCTGAGTGGTCTCGGCCCACCCCTGGCGGTCGCTGACCTCACCCTGAGCCCAGACCGGCAGCCTCTTGTCTGCCTGGCACCTGACAGGTGTTGCAAACACTCTGAAATGGGTCCTTTTTATTCCCAAACCTGCCCCTCACCCAGAGTCTCCTGGTCATCTGTCCACCCGTGTGCTTCTCTTGAAGTCTGGGAGTTGACCTTGATGCCTCGCTGTCCCCTCCACCGCCCCCCACCCCTCCCCATTCCCCTTACCCATCACTGAAACCTTTGCATTTTCTCTCCAGAGCACACATCTCTAACCCTTGGCTTTTCTCCCCCACCACCTCTCCCGCCTGATCTAAACCTCCTCGTCTCCTCTGTGTTTCTGCTCGTGCCTTCTTACAGTGCACGCTCCGCAGAGCAATCAGGTGGCCTTTTCAGAGTGCCGCTCTGATCATGTCACTCGCTGAAAACTCTTCAGCGGCCTCTGGCCCTTAGGAAGCTTTCTGATGTCCGTAAGGGGCTTGCCAGGCCCGTTCTCCCCTGCCGCCCCTCCCCACGCCCCTGCCGCCGCACCGACCCGGCCGGCTTCTCGGCCGCCGCATGGCCCAGCCCCCGTGTCCCCCGCAGGCTCTGGCGGTCAGCACTGCATCTCTAGAGCCCGGCACGGGGCTGAGCGCACGGGTCCTTAGTGAACAGGCGAATGTTTGAGTCTGTGGTGGCCATCGACCTTTGGATTTTTTTCAGTCCCACCATGAGTTTGTAAGGAGCCGTGGTAGGTTTTGTGGCCAATTTTTTATAGAATCTTAATGAAGAGAACTGCTTCTGTGAGCATTTACTGTCTTCCAGCTATACCACGAGATGCTTTTCAGCAGGGGTCAGAGGATAACAGCAGTGTGTGAAGGGGTAGGGGGGGGATTGGTAGGAACTGCCCCGCACACACCCCGGTACCCGTCTCTAGCTGGGAATCGCCTTGCAGGAATTGGGGCTCAGTATTACCAGATTTTGAATTTTTAAAAAAGAATATGGAATTCCACATTCTTATGTGTTAGCTCCAGACTTTGTTCATCGTTGGCATGTAATTCACAGTAAAAAACAACAAACTTCTTGGGGCGCCTGGCTGGCTTAGTCCGCGGAGCCTGCAAATCCTTGATCGTGGTGGTGTGGGTTTGAACGCCACGCTGGGTGTAGATATTACTTAAAATTAAAATCTGAAAAAACAACAAAAAAAAACCCCAAACCAATTTCTTGCAAGTCAGCCAGTGTGTTGGGACTGCATTTGACCTTTTTTTGGGGGTTGTGATCTTTACATGAAATTCTAATCTGGTTAACATTCTCTATTTTATTTTTATTTATTAAAAAAATTTTTTTGACGTTTTATTTATTTTTGAGAGAGAGCGAGCGTGAGCAGGGGAGGGTCAGAGAGAGAGGGAGACACAGAATCTGCAGCAGGCTCCAGGCTCCGAGCTGTCAGCACAGAGCCCGATACGGGGCTTGGACCCACAAAGCGTGAGATCATGACCTGAGTTGAAGTAGGATGCTTAACCGACTGAGCCGCCCAGGTGCCCCAACATTCCCATTTTATAGATGAGTTAGCTGAGGCTGAAAGTGGTTGAATAATTTGCTTTAGGTACAGGATCAGCAGACCTTCTCTGTGAAGGAACAGACGGTTAACGATTCGGGTTTGTGGAGCACAGGGTCTGTCACAAGCACCCAGCTCCACAGTTGTAGCATGAAAGCCACCAGAGACAGTGATACATGAGGGGACAGGCGTGGTCGTGTGCCGGTGAGATGTCACAAAAACAGGTGCAGGCCGTGTGTGGCCAGGGGGCCAGCCTGTGGTGACCGTCCGTGGGTCTTGGCTCCAAACCCGCTCTGCCCCCCTGGGGGCCCCAGGCTTTGCTGCTCGGAGCCCTGTCCTCCGCTCAGGGCCGCACTTCCCTTCACCGGAGCTTCGACTCTTCTGAGGGGGCTTAACACTTGGAATGTGGGATCGCGGATCTTCCCAGGATCAGAGAGAGGTAAACATTACTGTGTTTTCAAAGTGGGAACATCATTGTGGCCACTCCAGGCCGCCTGGAGGACATGTTCCGGAGGAAGGCAGAGGGCTTGGATCTGGCCAGCTGTGTGAGGTCCCTGGACGTCCTGGTGTTGGATGAGGCAGACCGACTTCTGGACATGGGGTTTGAGGCAAGGTACTGGACTGCGGGTGTCGGTGGCTTCGGGTGACACTGGGCGACAAGGAGGGCAAATCGGAGCTCCTGTACCGTTTTGTGATGCCTTTATTGGCCTCCTTTGAATTTCAGATCATTAGGTGGTTCGATCCTGCGGTTTCTACCACACAGCTTACGTTCCAGTTCTACTTCTGGAGACGCATTTTCCTTCTGGTTTCTGGGAAAGCTCGTGTGTGTGTGTTCAACAGCTGTTTTGGGATGGAATTCATATATTATACGATTCACCTATTTAAAATGTACAATTTGATGGTTTTTAGTCTCAAAACTATTTGTCTTCGTTCTCTCCTTTTCATTGCTCTACTTGGCAGCAGTAGAATTATGTTCATATGGGAGAAAACTTGAAAACATGAGAGTGTAATCTCATCGCCTGTACCGTCCACTGTGAATAACGCTTCCTCTTCCTGTTTCTTAAGTACGCTTAGCGCCACAGAGAGGCGTTTGCGGGTTGTGCTGGTGAGCGAGGCGTTGAGGCTGAGCCCTCTCTTTCAGCATCAACACCATCCTGGAGTTTCTGCCCAAGCAGAGGAGGACAGGCCTCTTCTCCGCCACCCAGACGCAGGAGGTGGAGAGCCTGGTGCGGGCCGGGCTCCGGAACCCTGTGCGCATCTCGGTGAAGGAGAAGGGCGCGGCGGCCAGCAGCACCCGGAAAACTCCTTCCCGCCTGGAGAACTACTACATGGTACGTACTCGGCATTTTTCCTGACTCCTGCCCTTAGTCCTAATGCTGCCTGGGGTCTGAGGTGCGCGGTGGCACTGCCTCTAGGGCCACTTCCCGGAGGGTGGGGCTGAAATCAGGCGGCTCTCTAGGTCCTCACTGCTGACGCTTCTGGGCTGGGCTGGTAGTCAGGAGGCCGGCCTTGGCCTTTCCCAGGCAGAGGGCGGGTCCGTGGGTAGTGTGGTGCACGGCCAGGACGGTGCCATGCGGCCCCAGGGGCACAGCTTGGCTTTGTCCCTCACTGATGGAACTAGAGGACTTACCTGAACAAAGGAGGCTCCGGCCCTGCCCTCCTCAGAGGTTGGGAGGTGGATGTATTACTAGCGCAGATGAAGGTCATCCGGCCCGTGCACAGTGCAGGGGAGTGCTGATGCCGGCAGCTCCGGACACCGCGGGGCTGCCGCTGCATCGCGTTCGCTCGTGTTCACTGCCGTGACTGCGCAGCTGAGTGTGTGAGGAGAAATCCCACACTGAGGATTTGGTTTTTGTAAACACAAAAGTGGTTGAATAATTTGCTTTAGGTACAGGATCAGCAGACCTTCTCTGTGAAGGAACAGACGGTTAACGATTCGGGTTTGTGGAGCACAGGGTCTGTCACAAGCACCCAGCTCCACAGTTGTAGCATGAAAGCCACCAGAGACAGTGATACATGAGGGGGACTGCATGCAGATGGGCTTAAGCGTCTCTAATTTAGAGGCCTGAATGGAGTCTGTCTCCATGGAGGTCTTTCCAATTTTGTACATTCCTTCTGGAAACCTGTGTTCATCTTAGAGCAGTGATTTCTGAACCTGGGATATGCCAGAACCTCTTGGGCTCTTAAATAATAGGGATTCTTGGGTCCAATCTTGGGCCTACTGAATCTGTTTGCTGTGCCCAAGATTCTGCATTAACAAAAGGCTACCCTGGGGGCACTTGGGTGGCCCCGTCAGTTACGCGTCCAACTCCTGATTTTGGCTCAGGCTGTGATCTCGTGGTGCGCAGCGCACTGAAAGCACGGAGCCTGCTTGGGGTTCTCTTCATCCCTGTCTCTCTTCCCTTCCCCCGCTCGCACTCACTGTGTGTTTGTGTCTCAAACACTAAAAACCTCGTCCCTGACGGGGTGCCCAGCGGGCTTAGTTGGTAGTGTGCTGCTCTTGGTCTTGGGGTCATGGTCAAAGCCACATGTTGGGCATAGAGCTCACTTTAAAAAACTACCCTGGAGATGGTCTTATAGCTGGTGAGGTCCCTGTCTGTGTGCTAGGATTTGGGGACAATTGGATTAAAGACTTAAAGTAATCTCTACACCCAGTATGGGGCTTGAACTCACAACCCTGAGATCAAGAGTCGCATGTTATACCCACCGAGCAGGCTGGGTGCCCCTGGGGATGCTTGCATTAGATGTCTGTGTGTCTCAGTTACATGACCTTGTGACCTAAAAAAAACAATTTTTTAAAAATGTTTATTTTCGAGGGACAGAGTATGAATGGAGGAGGGGCAGAGGGAGAGGGAGACACAGATTCCGAAACAGGCTCCAGGCTCTGAGCTGTCAGCACAGAGCCCTATGCGGGGCTGGAACCCGCGAACTGTGAGATCATGACCTGAGCCGAAGTCAGACGCTTAACCGACTGAGCCAGCCAGGTGCCCCAGACTTTGTGACTTCTATGTGTCAGTAGCACATGCTAATATCTATTTTGTGCTTGGTAGAGCGACTAATACACTGACGGAAGTGGGTTCTATTCGTGGAGGAAATAGATTCCTTGACACGGCAGAAACTGGAAGTATCTATAATGGTTATTATTGTCAATAAATTTGTTTTTGTTTTATTGGTTTTCCTTCTTTGCAGGTGTGTAAGGCAGATGAGAAATTTAACCAGCTGGTACATTTTCTTCGAAATCATAAGCAGGAAAAGCACCTGATCTTCTTCAGGTAACCCTCTGGATGCTGTGGTGGGACAGCCTGGGGTCCGGCCACACCCAGGATGTGCGGGTACATGCAACTGTAAGGTTTGGAATTCTCTCAGGAATGTTTTTGGCCACAGATAACTGAAAACCCAACTTTTGTGGCTCCATCAGGAGGCGTTAGTTTTCTCCTGTAGAAAGAAACCCAGAGGTTAGGTCTCTGCGGTGTCCGGGTCAGTGTTTCTGTGACTGTCTTGGCCGCCACTGTCCTGTCCACTGTCCTGTGAGCACGGAAAGCAAAGGGGGAGGGGTAGCCTTCTCACCCAGGCTTTCTCGGAACCCCCTGCTCCCTAGCTGACTCGGGCTCAGTTTATGGGCCAAAGGTGGGCCACTGGCAGCTGCTTCCCGCAAGGGAGGCAGCGGAAGCGAGTAGAGGGCGGGGAGGGAGGGGGTGGCGCCTGGTGTTGAAGGGCCAGTCCG
>PJEM01006821.1:0-36709 GCA_004023845.1 Helogale parvula | reverse complement strand
TGGTGAAGGGTGTGACGATTATGTGCATTCATGGGAAGATGAAACACAAGCGCAACAAGATCTTCATGGCGTTCCGCAAATTGCAAAGGTGGGTTGGCTGCCTCGAGGTCACCCTTCGCTGTGGCTCTTCTCGGCCTGGGGTCCTCCTCCTCGTCTGCCCCGGTGAGCGCACCCGCCCCGCGAGGTCTGCGGTCTACAGGAGCGGGGACTCCGGGTGTCCGGCCTGGCGCCGGCACGGGGTGGGTGGAGGGGGCGGTGGGAGCTGTTCCCTGGGTGACCCATGGGGCACACTCGCATCTCTGTGACTCATTGGCTCTGCGGATAAGTAACGTTTCGTTGAGCCTCCTGGCCGTTTTCTGTTTCTTCCTGGCTGTGTTGGTAACACACTCTTCTAGGCAGGGAGACGGAAAGGACTGTTGCACGTCAGGATTAGACGTGATAGGTTTTTGTCTTCAAACAGAAGTACGCTGATCAAAAATCCTTTCATGGTCTCCTCCCTCCCTCCTGTTTTCGCTGGGAATTTGTGAATTCCTTACTTTCCTTAGGAGGAGGAAAGTCAGTGTTACTACCAACTGCTTGCTTCTGCGAGAGATTCCAGAACCTGTGCTCCTGCCCCGTCACCAACCAGGCCGGTACAGACTGACGGTGGCCTCCTCACTCAGACCGGTGTTCTCTCATTTCCTAGCGGGATTTTAGTGTGCACGGATGTCATGGCCCGAGGAATAGATATTCCTGAAGTAAACTGGGTTCTGCAGTACGACCCTCCCAGCAGCGCAAGGTACAGTGTGACAGGCTGTCGTCCTGTCGGGAACTGGGCCCCACAGATCCTGAGGAAGATACGCATACTGGTGTTCATCGGAACGTCGTTTTAAATACCAAAAATGGGCCGACAGGTGAACTGTCACGGGCGTGTCAAAACAGTGATGCCATATTATGCAGCAATTCAAGTTATTGTCACATACTTTTTAAAGTTCTTGCGCGAGCACACGTGACGGAGCGCTTCAGGGACAACAACTCCTTGTAAATGCTCCCGTACGTATGAAGACGCTGCCACAGGACCCCGAGCCACAGTAGTTGTTACCTCTTGGTGGGGGCTCCAGGCCTGTTCTCTGCTCTTGCCTCCCAGTTTCCTCCCAGGACTGTTTGCCTGTGTCATCAGCCGGGCATACGTGTAGTTTTCTGGTTCACATTAAGTGTCTTACACGATCCCGTCTGGTGTAATGCCAGCTCTGGTATTTCTAGCACTAGTGAGGGGCAGGGTGGGTCTGAGCCGTGCACCCCGCCGCCCTCACGTGGTGATCACGTGCCCGTCCTGTGTTCACAGCGCCTTTGTGCACCGCTGTGGCCGCACGGCCCGCATCGGCCACGGTGGCAGCGCGCTCGTGTTCCTCCTTCCCATGGAAGAGTCCTACGTCAATTTCCTTGAAATTAACCAAAAAGTAAGTGGTCCCCCTTTCCCATCCAGGATGTCCAGTCACGGGATGGATACCTGGTAAACTTGTTTCCGGGCAGGCGGTCAGAACTTCGATGAGGGGTTGCAGACTCACGGGCCAGGCTGGCGATGTGAGTGCGGGGACCTGGCTGGCTGCAAGGCCGTGGGAGGCGCCAGCCCCCTCAGCTCGGCTGCCGCTGCTCGGCTCCTGCTGCATCAGTTCGCGGGGACACAGACCTGGCGTTGGATGCTTTCCAACCAGAAATCAGGATTGTTATGTACAATTACAATTTTCTTTAAAAGTGTCGGACCAAATAAGACACGGGAACTTGGGTGTCTAGGCCTCTGATTAAAGGTTAGGATGAGCTGTTTTGCTCTGGGTGTACTGGCACTGGCCCTGAAGGGGGGTTGCGGGGGTGAAGGGACCCCAGCCGCAGGAGGTGAGCGCGTTGTCTGCGCAGTGCCCCCTGCAGGAGATGAAACTCCAGAAGAACACAGGGGACCTCCTTCCAAAGCTCAAGTCCATGGCCCTGGCTGACAGAGCGGTCTTTGAAAAGGGCATGAAAGCCTTTGTGTCGCACGTCCAGGCATATGCAAAGCACGAATGCAGCCTCATCTTCAGGTTAAAGGGTAAGTTGGACTTCTCCTAATTGTGTCTCCTCCAGCAGCTGATGGTCTTGCAAGTACTACAAGCGTGGGACTGCTTTGTTTTACACGAACACTAGCTGGGTGTGCAAGGGTTAATGTTTTCTAAACATTTAAAAGAAAGTCTTCCAGGGTTTGCGTGGACAGAATAAACGGGCTGAGTATTCCTTTTCAGCAAAAATGTAATTTTAATTCTAGTTAAAATGAACCCACCAGATCATCTGGATAGAAGACCGTTACATTGGGGGCGCCTTGAGGGGCTCAGTTGGTTGAATATCCGACTTTGGCTGGGGTCATGATCTTGTGGTTCATGAATTCAAGCCCTGCATCGGGCTCTATGCTGACAGCCTGGAGCCTGCTTCGGATTCTGTGTCTCCCTCTCTCTGCCTTTCCACTGCTTGTGCGCTCTCTCTCTCTTTCTCTCAAAAATGAAGTAATTTAAAAAAAAAGGTTACACTGTTAGGCATCTTTCTTGGGATCTTGGGTTGGTGCTTATAATCCTCTTTTGGGTGTGCTAACTCTGACGTTCTGGTTTGATCAGATCTTGATTTTGCTAGTCTCGCCCGAGGGTTTGCCCTGCTGAGGATGCCCAAGATGCCAGAGCTGAGAGGAAAGCAGTTTCCAGATTTTGTGCCTGCAGATGTTAATACAGACACCATTCCATTTAAAGATAAAATCAGAGAGAAGCAAAGGCAGAAACAACTAGAGCAACAAAAAGAGAAAAGAGAAAATGAAGGGAGAAAAAAATTCTTAAAAAATAAAGCGTGGTCAAAGCAGAAGGCCAAAAAGGAGAAGAAGAAAAAAATGAATGAAAAAAGGAAGCGGGAAGAGGTACGGTGTGTTTTCTTTCTTAAGCACTCAGCTGAGAATTCTGAATGGATTTTACTGAAATAACGTCTTTTGGTAGGAGTTGCGCGGGGCTCCCTGTCCGCCTGTCCTGGTGGGACCGGGGTGAGCGTGTGCTGCTGCTGGTGGGCACGCTGCTGAGGAATTCGGTGGTTTGTTGGTCTCCACTTAGGGCTCTGATATCGAAGACGAGGACATGGAGGAACTTCTTAATGATACGAGGCTCTTGAAAAAGTTTAAGAAAGGCAAGATTACTGAGGAAGAATTTGAGGAGGGGTTGTTGGCAAGCGGCAAGAGAACAGTCACCACGGTGGACTTGGGGGTCCCCGCCCGGGAGCAGGACTGCTGACGCCGGCTTCGGGGTGCGCGGCCACCAGGCCTGGCACGGCCCACGTTTGCCTCCGCGCCGTGTTGGAACTTCACATCCAGGAAAGCTGTTGTCCGGAATGGGGGAGGGGATTTCACACTTGTGAATGTTGTGTTAAAACCACACCGGCCTTGGGGCACCTCGTTTGGTTGGGTGTCTGACTTCGGCTCGGGTCATGATTTCACAGTTCGTGAGTTCAAGCCCTTCGTCGGGCTCTGTGCTGACAGCATGGAGCCTGGAGCCTGCTTCAGAGCCTGTGTCTCTCTCTCGCTCTCTCTCTGCTCCTCCCTCATTTGTGCGCGTGTGCTCTCTCAAAAATACGTTATTAAAAATCCCCACAAACCCCCCACACTGGCCTTTAAGTGTAACAAGAGTGTGAGACTACTGGAGTGTAAACAACATGTCAGTATTTATTTTGATGGGGCAGCTACGAAACATTTTTCTATGGCTATTTTTATACTTTCTAACATAAAGATACTGAGGTAAACTTGATTTTTGGCTTTTTAAGGCTCTTTTGTATTTTAGTGCATCTGACCTTCCTGGGTGTCCTTCCCCCTGGACTTTAGTTCTAATCTCTTTGAGGGACTGCACAAAACGCCTGCATGGGGGGGCAGGTGCTGGGGTTCCTTCTGCAGAAGCGTCCCCTCCGCTGTTTTGTGGGGGAGTATCTGAAAAACCAAAGAAGCAAATCCTAATCTGGGGAAGAAATTAGGCCTTGTGTCAAATAAACGATTTCCTTCCACCCGCCGGTCAAGTGCGTGAACGTGGCTGCGGCGGCCTGGGCCACGGGGAGCTCTCGGGACTGATGCCGCAGCGTCTCAAAACCTCTCATGAAATTTATTTGAAAAGATGCTCAATTTGTCCCCAAGCACAATTTTAAAAAGCTGTTCAGGCACAAACCCATCTAAAGGAGACTCACATCTTTCACAGATGCAGACTTTCAGTTTATGAATGTTCTGGAAGGTCTTCATGCGGGATGAGCCACGCAGGCTACTCCTGCTACATGCTGTTTCTGCCTTCCTTGCGTTCTCCTCCCGGTTTCCGTTCTGCGGCTGGGGGACCCCCGAGCCCCTGAGGGGATGGCAGTCCCGGGCTGGTGTTCACCGCCGGAAGCCTGAGGAGCACTGAACACGGTTTCCGGCCTTTCTCGCCAGGCATGCACGTCACATGTGTCCGGGCAGCCGTCTGGCCCTGCAGGGGCGCCTGGCCGTGGTCAGGGAGGCCTGCATTCTCAGGCTTGCATCTCTGTAATTGATGCTTTCAGCAAATCAGCCTGGAGCGCAGGGGAGAAGGGAGGGGGGCTTGGGCAGGGCTTTCGTTGGACAAGTAGCCAATGAAATACAATCTAATTTGTATTTCTGGAAATTAGGAAGTGTTTGGAAACCACAAGCACAATTCAGGTTGGGTTTATGGAAACCATGAACACATTTTAGACGGGGCTGAAATGAATAAAAACTTCTTGAAGTTTTAGGTCCTTTGTCCATAAGTCTTCACTAAAGAAAAAAAAATCAGTTTTAGAAGCGCCTGGCTGACTCAGCTGGTGGGGTACGCAAGCACTGTGAGTTCGAGCCCCACACTGGGTGTAGAGGTTACTTAAAAATAAAACTTGAAAAATTCAGTTTTGCCTGACTCGCCGAGTCAAGAGGGTGCCCCCCATCGCCCTGGTCCACGGGCGGTGCGCCCGCAGGAGAGGGCCCCGGTCACAGGTACAACTTGATGAGCTCGTCGCTGACTGCTGAGGGTGTCAGCACCCCCAGGTCTGTGAAGAGCAGCGTAATCAAGGAAGGGGAGGTGTAGTCGACCCACGGGTGCTCCTCTTTGAGGTCCTGTTCGGTCTGCACAGACTTCAGAGTATCTGCCTTATACTGAGGAGAGACAAGGGGAGAGACAGCATGCATTGGCTTTCCCCACACGCAGGGCCCGACCCGGCGTGGCCCTAGTGGCCAGCGCGCTGGCTGGAGCGGCTCCCTGAGGACGCCAGAGGCCAGCCGCGCGGCGCCTGGGGAGGAAGGCAGGTGCCCGGGGAGCCAGCGGCGGGCGGCCCGCGGCCTCAGTCTCCTGGAAACCCAAACCGCGTCTGCCCTCACTGGCGGGCTGGCGTCATTCCTCCAAACCTTCGAGAGAACCGTTCACGCTCCTTACGCAGCACGTGCTGAGCTTTCCCCTGGGGGGGCCCCGGAGCTGTCAGGGTGCCCTCACGTGGTACTCGCACCTCACTATACAGGCCGCTGAAGTCCAGGCGACAAACTAGAGCATGTGCCCCGGTCATGTGGTTGTTAAGCGGGGGAGAAGGGCGCTGAGCCCGGACTGGGGACTCCAAAGCCTGGACTCACCCGTCTGCTTTCCCTGCCTCTGCGTGGCCCCTCGGGTGTGTGAGAGAGACTGACACAAATTCTGCGGACAAATGGGTGTCTCTGACTCTGAGCTGAACCAGTAACTGATCTTTGCATCTGAGACACTGGAGAAAACGGAAATGCTCTTACATTGCTTTTCCCCCGAAGGTTTCAATTTAAACTCAGATATCCCTTCAAATATGTAAAAAAAACAACCCCAAAAAGCAAAACTCTTGCCTTAAACTTATCTGGGACATCTTGCTGGTTGAGTGGGAAGAGCCGCACAAACTTGAAACTTTCTGCAACCACATAAAAGGGCTTGTTCTGGGCTTTGGCGCACACGGCCATCTGGTTGGTTCCGATCTGGAGGGTCAGAGAAAATGCAGAAGGTTGAGATCTCATAGCACGTTTGAAAGTGTGTGATATATTACTTAATATATGTAATTTTGGCTTTGGAATTAAAGATCTTTTAAAAAAGATGGCAGCATGGGGCGCCTGAGTGGCTCAGTCGGTTGAGCGTCTGACTTTGGCTCAGCTCATGATCTCGTGCCTTGTGAATTCGAGCCCCACGTTGGGCTCCCTGCTGTATTCAGATCCTCGGTCTCTCTCTCTGCCTCTCACCTACTTGAGCACACTCTCTCAAATAAATGTAAAAAACCAAAAAAGGCCAACAGCACAGACATTTCTCCAAAGATACACAAACAGGCAACACACACGCTCAAAAGATGCTCAGGGTCTCCAGTCCTTAGACAAACACAAGTCAAAACGACGACGATGAGCTACTGCGGCACACCTGCGAGGGCGGCTAGAATGCAAACACCAAAGTAACGGGCTGGCAAGGCTGGAGGGAAGCTGGGGCTCTCGCGCACCGCTGAGGAGAGCGCGAGATGCTGCGGCTGCTGTGCAGGCCGGGGGTCCTCAAGGGGCTGAACACAGAACTACCACGTGACCCGGAAATTCCATCACCGGTGTGTCCCCGGAGGAACTGAAAACAGGACTCTGGGGGATGACTGTGCACCCGCGTTCGTAGTAACATCATTCCCAAGAGCCAAAAACATAGCAACGACTCAAGTGGACACGAACGGGGGGATGAACAAACGTGGCCTGTGCACAGCCATGCCGGAGGACAGAGCACGACACCTGCTGCAACACGGATGGACCCGGAAACCACGCCGAGCGAGGTCACGCCACCAACGGCACACTCGAAACCTTTATGCTCCATGTATTTCGCCACACACCGCGTGGAACGAATGACCGTGAAATGCTTCCATGGGAAGCAACAGACAGAAATGTTACCGCCACACTATCCTGACGTCAGATATGCCCAATTAGAAAACATCAAACCAGCCAAACCCAATTCAAACATGTTTTGAGAAAAAAATGAACTGCATTCTCGTGGTTTACAAAGATCAAAGACAGGTGACCAGACTCTGGCCAATCAGTGGCCCATGGGGACCGGGAGACCATCTGATGCAGGGGTGAAGTCTGCAGGGGACACAGGACCTGATGAAGCCGTAACACCCAACGCCGCCAGCAGCTAGGTCGGCGACCCCCAAGGACTGTGCAGAAGCCATGTTCTTACCTTGTTAATGATGCCCCCATTTTCCACAACTCCTTCAGCACCAACTATGACAAGGTCCACCTTCTCCATGATATAGCTGAAGAAATTAAAAAAAAATTATGCTGTTTTCTTGGCTCTTCTTAGCATCATCACCTGCCAAGATTAATACTCCACTTTCGGCGTGGTAAGCTGCTCTCATAACTCTCTTCAGGAGAGCACCTAACCTGTGACGCACCACACCCTGGCCCCCTTCCCAGTTCTGCCACCCGGGACACAGAAACCCGCTGTGATCACTCCCCCACAGTAAACTGTGCACCGCACGCCGCCACCCCTGCGCGGTCACGTGTGCGCAGTACCTGACCCGGTGCCGGTTCTCAGTACGTGTGCACCTCTGTCTTCTCATCTACTTCAATACGAGCTCAGTCATGTAAGCTTCAGACTTCAGCTCAGGGCATGATCTCACGGTTCATAAGTTCGAGCCCCACGTTGGGCTCTTGCTGAAAGCTGAGAGCCTGGAGCCTGCTTTGAATTCTGTGTCTCTCTCTCTGCCCCTCACCTGCTTGCGTTTTCTCTCTCTCTCAAAAATAAACATTAAAAGTTTTTTTAAATGAAAAGAACAAGGGAAAAAAACAAAAAACCCTTTATATAAAAAAACCTTTCAGGTAGGGTGAAGGCCAATTTATCTTTGAAAATAAGCAGTTGTGTACAATTCTTCAAAGTGCTTACTTTTGAACACATTCCTAACTGCCTTACGTGTTTTCTTTCTAAGAGATTATTAGTCCTTTTTAAAAATTTTTTTTATAGTTTGTTTATTTTTGAGACAGAGAGAGACAGAGCATGAATGGGGGGAGGGCAGAGAGAGAGGGACACACAGAACCTGAAGCAGCTCCAGGCTCTGAGCTGTCAGCACAGAGCCTGACGCGGGGCTGGAACCCACGAACCATGAGATCGTGACCTGAGCTGAAGCCGACGCCTAACCGACGGAGCCCCCAGGCGCCCCGGTCCTGTTTTCTTTTGTGAGGTGCACCGTCAGTTCTTGGAATGCGTCCTTAGTTTTAGAAGTGAAGGTGCACGGGTTAAGTCAAAGAGCCCCAGAGCGCCCGAGGCCAGCCCACGCCTTCTGCTGATGAGGGAGCGCTGACCGTAACCCAACCTGTGCGCCTCGTTCCTAAGACGCACCCTACGACTACAGTCCCTACAGCGCTGTCTCCTGCATACGCTATCGAGACCTTATCACGTGCTTGCTGGTTGAGTGCAGCCACCAATTCAGAAGCGGGATGTCACCCAGCGCGGTTTTATGAGTGGACTCAAAGCTTCGCTCCGGAAACCCTGCTCCAAGCCCGCCCCCACGGTGGGTGAGGGAAAGTAACTGAGGTCGGGAAGACAGCGACTTACCCAACGGCCGCATCTAGCACCACAGTGACGGGGACATTGAGGTGGCAGAGAGCTTTGGCCATTTTCTTCCTGGAAAGTGACATTTTGAGAATATTAGAGAGTCCAAGAAAGTCCCATAGTGGCCTAAGATGAATCACTTAATTTGGACGACATATCGCATGGGCTTGAAACTCGGTTCATGTTCAGAGATTAAGGGGCACATCCCAAGATTCTGGACTAAGGAAACGGACTTTGGGTTCCTTAGAAGGAAGTGTGTTTTAGGCAAATGAGATTCTTGGGGACTCTGGGTTAGAGATGCAAATTCAGAAATAAAGGACCAAGTTTCTCCTTTAATTATCTTCTGGAGAGAGATGTGAATTCTCTCTTCCTCAAGACAGATGTTTCCAGACATACTGAGTCGCTGTTCCTTTGGTTTAACGGCTTAATGAAACCGCTGGATCCTGTACTGTGGCCGACTGCAGTTCCACCGCCATGTCCCCTCGGGGACAGGGACAGGCGAAGTCTGGGTCTTCCTACACAGGCGCCCCTCCTGTCTGCTCTTTAAAATGACTGCCGGGGGGCGTGCATCGGTGGCTCAGTTGTTAAACATAACTCTTGATGTTGGCTCAGGTCATGATCTCACAGTTCATGAGTTTGAGTCCTGTGTCGGCTCCGTGCTCACGGTATGGAGCCTGCTTGGGATTCTGTCTCTCTTTCTCTCTCCCCAACTCCCTAAAATAAACAAACACTAAAAAAAAAAAAAAAAAGCTGGGCAGATAGCCCCACGGACGATACTTGCCCTGATAAATCGGGTTGGGACTCGGTAATGTACACCCGGAAGCGCTTCTTGGCCGCCACGGCCGCCTCCAAAACTCTCAGGACCACTCTGGAGTAGGCGTGAGTCAGTATCCGCTGTGGACCAAGAAAGAAGCGTCACGACGGCCCGCTCCACAGTGATCCCCAGGCTCTCGGCCCCTCTAACGCACGTTCCGGCACCCGAGGCCCCCCGCTGTAGGCGGAGGTCTTGGCCGGCACACGTGTCGTGGGCCCTCTCTTCCCACAGTGAGTGCGGGAGCGGAGTCTCCGCGGGGTGTGGCTCACGAGAACAGAAGTCTTTCTATCTGAGGGCTCTGGTTTCCTATTTCTAAGATGCAGTTTGCACACTCAGGCCCACAGGCACCACGCAGGCCGCATGAAGACGTGCTGGGGGGTGGGGGCGGGGAGGGCGGCAGCAAAGAGGAGAGACCAGGCTCCAACCATTGTCACAATGGTCCCCCTATTATAGCCAGATCATGGATTTTTCTTGAAAATCCAAGATTTAAGTGTTGGCTCACCTCATTGTTTTTAATTTATCAACACTACTGGGGGTGAACACGGCTATTTGTGGACTGGATATAACGTACAGACACTCGCTCACCTGTGTTCTAGGGAACAGACTACACGGTTCTGGGCGATGCAAAGTGGATGGACACGCGCCCCCCCCCCCCCCCCCCCCCGAATCAGAATCTGCATTGAGTAAGGTCCCCAGGTGGTTCATCTGCAAGTTCAAATGTGGGCAGCTCTGCTCTGGATTTAGTCTCAACTGGCACGGATGCGGGTGGGCCTCCCACATTCCAACCAGAGGGCGGTGTGGCGGGAGGGGCAGACCGCAGCCAGAGGCGGTGGGTCATAATCTTGCCTCCACTTGACCAATAGTGGCTTTGTCTGCAACCCGCATTTGTGCGAGTTCTGCTTCCATCTATTACACATTTACTGAGTAACAAGCTTCAAAGGTTGGGAAGGGGATAATAAAACCGAGGACAAGATTTCAGAGTCAAAATGCAAGTAAATGCTTTTATGGTCCGTGGAGGCTTGACCGGCAGAAGAGGGACGCCGTGGGAGAGACCTCGTAAAAGTTTTACTGCCCTTTGCTGGGAACTGGCTTCCCCTGCAGCTCCGGGCTTAGTGAACCGATGCGCCCTGGCAGCGCCGCGCCTCTGAAACAGCACTGGGGATGAACCGACAGACGCCATCCCAAGCCAGGGCTCACCTTCACCTTGAACCAGTGCCAAGAGCTTAATTTCGACTTAGTGCATATCCAATAATGGAAATGCTTCTTTGGTCAGACATCTTATTAAAATCAAGAGCCGTCCACGCTGCCCAGGGCTCTTCACCTGTTTAACATGGAGGCCTCGACAACCGCATCTACACTGCGCGTCGTGCTGACTGCGTGCCAGGCAGAGCGCAGCGTCCTTAGATCATCTCAGCGCCTCCTCCCACGACCGCCTGATGAGGTACGTGCTGTGACCACTGCCTTTATTTACCATGAGAAAACGGCAGCACAGAGAGGTTAAGTAACTTGTCCAAGGCGACACAGCAAGTAAGTGGCACGGGAGGGATTCTGCCCCAGGAGCCCAACTCCAGGATCCCTGCTCCCAGTCACCACGCGCGATGAAAATGTACTCACCGCCCCGTCTTTGATGAAGGTGTGGCACAGGTCTGCGATCTTTCGCCTCGACAGGGATATTCTCCTGAGGAAAAGTTCTCCCCGCTCAATCATGATCTTTTTACATTTCGAGTAATCCTGGGAAGAAAAGAGCGAAATGAGGGGAAGGGAGGCCCAGGGGTCTGTGCAGCCGACACAGGAGGCAGCGGGTAGCCCGGGGGGCGGCGCCTACCGAGTACTCCAGGGAGGTGAGGCTGATGAAGCGCAGGAAGAGCTCCCCACCCGAGGACACGGCCACCGAGGAGTCCACGCCACACAGTGTCTCTATGGCGCTGGTGAGGTTCGCGCGCAGGCCCTGGATGGTCTCCCCTGCATCAGTCAGACGAGGAACGGGACGTTCATTTAAGTGTCACAGCCCCTCAGTGGGTCTGTCATTCACTCATCGATTCACCCAGCACTCCCCGAACACATCCTGTATGCTGGCGACACATCAGCGGGCGCACAGACGGGTCCCTGCTCTGTCGGGACCCCTCCCTGGTGGAAGAGGCAGTACACGAACACACGAAGACACAGGTCACAGACCGAGCGAGGACAGAGAAAAGCAGACTGAGGAGAAGGGTGGGGCTACTCTGGAAAGAGCTAACGGGCATGGCCTCCAGAGGGAAGGCCGGTGAGACTGAGGCCTGGCCACCCAGACCCAGCAGGAAGGGTTACAGGTGCAGACTCCCAACTACAGAAAGAGCCTCAGATGGGGACAAACTTGATATGACAGAGAGGCCGCCAGGGCTGAGGCAGAGTCTGGTGAGGGACGGCCTGGAAGGAAAGGAAGCAGAAGAGGCAGATGAGGTGCACGAGGTGGTTCAGGCAGGGCTTAGCTGTGACCGTCGGTACAAGGGGAAGACCCCAGAGCCTGTTTCAGAGACACATGTCCCTAGGCCAGCCCTTCAGGTGAAAGAAGGCAATTTTATTGTTGTTGTTATTAATTTGCTAATACAAGATATCATGCTCTACCAAGAAACTCACGTTTAGAACGCCTGAATTAGGTGATCACGATGAATGACACTAACACTGGAATTTATTCCAGAGCATTCTTTGTAACAACTGCACAAATTCTGGCACACGGCAGAAACTCAACAAGTACTTATAAAGCTGAACTACTGCTATAATTTAAGCTTCATGGTTGACTTGATAGAACATGGTCACTCCTGGGGCGCCTGGGTGGCTGAGTCAGTTAAGCATCCAACTTCAGCTTAGATCATGGTCTCACAGGTCATGGGTTCGAGCTCTGCATTGGGCTCCACGCTGATGGTGTGGAGCCTGCTTGGGATTCTCTCTCTCCTCTCTCTGTCCCCTACCCTTTCAAAATAAATAACTAAACTTAAACAAATGAATAAAAACCATGGTCACTCCTGATTCAAAGTATATCTCACTTATGAAAGGGAATCCATTTAATGATGACTGGAGGGTTCTCTCCAGGTGAAAAGGAAGACTGAAGGGCACCTGGGTGGCTCAGTCGGTTAAGCGTCCAACTTTGGCTCAGGTCATGATCTCGCGGTTTGTGAGTCTGAGCCCCTGTGTCAAACTCTGTGTTGACAGCGTGGAGCCTGGAGCCTGCTTCCGATTCTGTGTCTCCCTCTCTCTCTGCCCCTCCCTCCCTCTGGAGCTGCGTCACCCTGCGGAGGCCCACACGCATTTTCACGTTCTACCTTCTCATAGTTATTAGACAATTTTCCTCACACCCAAAGAGTTCGTGTCCGACCCCCTCACCTTTATCTCTCTTCAAGAACTCCAGTAAAGTCCGGATGGCAGCTACCGCTGAGGCCATGTCGGGGTCTTCTTTCATCTGAGACTTAAAATACTCAATTAACTCTGGGAAGGAACAAAAAAGCGATTCATCAAATTCATTTAGCAGGATGTAAGAGCAGAGACCTTTTCACTTAGAAACAAATTAATTTTAAAAACACTTTCTTTTCAGGATGTTTCGCTTGAGGGGCATTATAAATGTTGATGGGAATACAGATGACACCACGTGAGTATTGACAAGCTCTCTTCTCGTTTTCAGAAAGCTACCTGTGAATAATGGCACAAAATTTAAGCACCACCAAATGATCGTGGAAGGTCCCTTTTAACCTGGACTCCACGTGGTGGAGAATCCCAGAGTCAACCTCTCCTGACAGTCCGTGCTAATTCAAGCCTGTTCACCTGCTTACATCTGTACATCTCCCTCTTATTTTCTTAAGTGAGAAGTATCATACCCGTGGGTGTGCCCCTGTACTTCACAAAATAAAACGCCCCGATAGTCATACTGGACGAGCACATCAAATATACCCTTAAAAAAAAATTCCAGGGGTGCCTAGTGGCTCTGTGGGTTAAGCGTCAGACCTCGGCTCAGGGCATGGTCTCAGCGTTGGCGAGTTCCAGCCCCGCATCCGGCTCTGTGCTGACAGCTCGGAGCCTGCTTCGGATTCTGTGTCTCCCTCTCTCTCTGCCCCTCCTCTGCTCACTCGCTCTCTCTCTCTCAAAACTAAACATTAAGATTTTCTTCTAAATTTCCAGCACCAGATCCAGTAAGGCAGGGAATCTTACTCATACTTACATATGAGGAAATCAAACTGCAGAGACCTGCACCCCTGGCCCAAGTCTCCCCTTTTTGGAGAAGGGCACTGGAAGCTGCTGGGAGAGGACGCTCCGGGGATACCCTGGGGACCCAGCCCCTGGCTACAGCGGCAGCGAGAGCTGATTAGCTGCCACGATGAAGCAGCACATCCAGCCGAGCGGCCGAAGCTTGGAAAGGGACTTCTCGCAGACTCAGCCCGGGCGCGCGGGGTTGGAGGGGCCCCTGCGCGGCTCCGCGTGGGGCTCGGCGGGCTCTGCCCGACCCGACTTACCCTTGTCGTCCATGGTGGCCTCGGAACCGCGGAGCCCGAGGGGACCGGGGCCGCCCCGCGCTGCTGGGACGCGTCCCACGACAGGCGCGGCTCGCAACCGCCCAAACTGTCAGCACGCAGCCCGGCTCCACACTCCACTTCCGGCGCCTTGGGGGCGGGGCCGCGGGGACGGCGCGCGGCCGGGGCGGGGCCGCCCCGCGTCACGCTGCGGCGCCGGAAGTCGCGGTGCTCAGGGCCGGGAGGAGGACTTGCCGGCTGGCTGCCTGGCCGTTGGGGGATCCTGGCCGCCATGGTGTCCGACGGTGAGGGCCGTGCCGGGAGGGACCCTCGGACCCCGGGACTGGGCGGCCTCGGCCTGGCCAGGACCACTCAGATGGAGCGTTATTTGGGGGGCTGGGTGCAACCTGTTAGGTCTTTAGGGGAGTAGCAAGTGTATTCATTTACTCAGTAAATATTTCTGAGTGGCGTCCCGTGTGCCAGCCGTTCCGTTATGCGCTGGGGAATACTGCAGAGGGCATGACAGACAAGGGCCCTCGGGGAGGGAACAGTGCAGTGGGCGAGCCAGACTGTAGGCAAGTGAATAAGTAATTTCGAAGAGGTTCGACGACAATATACTGGGATAGCCGAGCACTTATTTACTTTAGATAGGAACTCAGGTACTGAAACGGAGTCTTGAATGACTATGCAAAGGCCCTGTGGCAGTTGAGCCACTATATTACACTAAGATAGAAAACGGGGAACTTGAGGGTAGAAATGGTGGAGAGACTTTCATTCACACATTAAACTACCAGTTACAGAGCCTGATGTCTTAGAGAAGAGAAAAAGGAGACCAGGGTGGTGGGGGTGAAATGAGCTAGAAGGATGAGATCCAGAGAACTAGCCAGATGTACGGCCTTTGTGGGCCAAGGTAAAGAGGTTGAGCTTTGCTTTTAAGTGTAATATGAAGCCATGGTAGGGTCTTAAGCAAAGAATTGCTACAGTGTGAATTATAACTTTAAAGGGTCCCTTTGGCTTCTGTGTGGAGATGGGACTGTGGGAGCAAGAGTGAAAACTGAGCATTTGGAGTCTAACAACTGCCCAT
Organism: Helogale parvula; assembly: GCA_004023845.1. NCBI lineage: Eukaryota > Metazoa > Chordata > Mammalia > Carnivora > Herpestidae > Helogale > Helogale parvula. The sequence continues at coordinate 21,757 of PJEM01006821.1, read as the reverse complement.
ACTTCCTTTATCTTTTTTTTAATGTTTGTTTATTTTTGGGTGAGAGAGACAGAACACAAATGGGGGAGAGGCAGAGAGAGAGGGAGACACAGAATTCTAAGCAGGTTCCAGGCTCCGAGCTGTCAGCGCAGAGCCCAGCGTGGGGCTGGAAGTCATGAACAGTGAGATCATGACCTGAGCTGAAGTCAAACACAACCCACTGAGCCTCCCAGGCGCCCCTATGTCTTTTTAGTCCATCCCACAAGGCTGTGAGAGAGGCAGGCCTGGCATGGCCCAAAGAAGGAAAACTCACAGGGCAGTGCACGTGTTCGGATACCCCTCTCTCCTGACAAGGCAGCACTTTGTCTTTGTCTCAAGCTTTGGGTAGTGGCAAGGAGTGACCTTGAGAGTTGTGGGATGACCTTGAGAATTGTGGAGCACGAGGCCGGAGGAGTGTGGGCTTAGGGGTGGAGGAGTGAGGGCCTGGGAAAGACTGTTATTTAGAGCTGCTTCTGTGCTGGTCATCTTTGTGTGTGTGTGTGTGATCTGCCTGAGTTATTTCATCCCAGGGTGAGCAGACATCCTGGTGGTGTCAGGAGTCCGGTCTAGACCAGTCTGGACCAGTGTTAGCAGAGCGGGCAAGCCAGAGGAGAAACACAGCTCCCTGAAAGACGAGACAGTGAGTGCGAGGTGTCATTAAAAGAGGCTCGGAAGTGGACAGTGGGGTGTTAAGCTCGTCCAGCAGATCTGTCTTCATAGCAGGGGGTTTGCTACTTGCCAGCCGGCCATGCGACTTAGAGCAAGGTCCTTTCATTTGCGAAACAGGAACAGGAATGCCCTACTTCATGTCTTCTAGGACGGTGCTGGTCATGAGATGTGTTTTTGTTTAGGACACCACTAAGAAACGTCACCAGCCTTCACTGCAAGATGCCATCCTGCTTTTAGCAACTGTTAAGTGTTTAAAAAAAAAAAAAAAAAAGGAGCACTTGGGTGGCTCCGTGGGTTAAGTGTCTGACTCTTGATTGTGGCTCAGGTCATGATCTCATGCTTCGTGGGTTCGAGCCCTGCATGGGGCTCTGCTGGCGGCATGGAGCCTGCTTGGGATTCTTTGTCTCCCTCTCTCTCTGCCCCTCCATCCATAAAAAAATATATAAGTAAAGGTTAAAGAGAGAGAGAGAGAGAGAGTACATGTTACAACTAATGAAAGATGGTAGTAACGTTTCCCTTAGCTGATTAGCATGGAAGGCAGTTACATGTGCCGGCGGCTGGTGCACAGCTGGCCTTTCTGTTCTCTGATGGGGGGACAGGACCTGTTGGAAGACCTGAGGACTGTTCTTGGAAGAAAGAGGTAGAGTCTAGGGCTTTGAAGAGTTCGTAGGATTTGGATATGTGAGCGGAGCTCTCCTGGTACAGGAGGTCGGACTGCAGGAAGGTGTGGGGGCGGGAAAGGGGTTACTGCTTTTTGCTATTAAGTGAGCCTCCTGGCTTTTGTGTAACGGCAGTTACTTCCGGGTTTGTGTATCTTTCATACAAATTCAGTTAGAATTTAGACTCCTTGAGGGCTTGAGCCCAGTATTCCCAGCACTCAACATTGGTATTTGTTTGCAGTATGTTTGCATGTGTGAATGTTTGCAGAATGAATTCGTGTGTGGTTAGTGTGTTTAGTTGTGCCTAACTTTTTTTTATGTTTTTTTATTTACTTTTGAGAGACAGAGAGAGACAGCGTGAGCAGGGAGGGTCAGAGAGAGGGAGACACAGAATCCGAAGCAGGCTCGAGGCTCTGAGCTAGCTGTCAGCACAGAGTCCGACGTGGGGCTCGAACCCACGAACCGTGAGATCGTGACCTGAGCCGAAGCCGGACGCTTAACCGACTGGGCCCCCCAGGCGCCCCAGTTGTGCCTAACTTTGGAGAGTAGCCCATTGGCAGTAAAATCTCAGTAGCAACTACTTTTCCGTCTTGGCTTTTCACCTTTCAAAAATTGGTTCCTGGGATGAATGGGGTGGCTTAGTGGGTTAAGCGTCTGACTCTTGATCTCAGATCAGGTCTTGATCTCAGGGTTGTGAGTTCAGGCCCCGTGTTGGGCTTTGCACTTGGCGTGGAGTCTAGTTTAAAAAAAAATTGGTTCCTAATCATAGTTGGCCTTGCTGCTGGGCGATTTGAGGCCAAATTGAGTCCTGTGTCTCCCTTCAACCTCCTGGTGCCTGAAATTCCACTGCTGTGGAACGTTAGCTGGTTAATCAGTGTGTTCTGTCAGTGACCCGCATTTGCAAATGAATGTTTGGGGCTCATTTATTAGGAATGATTGGCGTCCGTCTGTTCACGTGCTAGGCAGTCGTGCGACAAGCAGAGGAGGAAGGAGCCCCCCTCCCCGAGCTTCCAGTCTAGTGCATCAGAGACGTAGTGGCGCAGAAAGCGGGCAAGAGCCTGCTTGGGGCCCGCAGAGCTTTAACTTATTAGAAGAACATGGCCTTCCGTTAATTTCATGACTGGGGGGTGATCAACACGCCAAGGCCCGCGGCGATGCCTGCTGCGGATTTAATTTGTGGAGTGGGGACGTTAGGTCTGATGCGCTTCTGCGAGGCTAATGTGTTTGTTTCTTGTTAATATTTTCAGAAGATGAATTTAATCTTCTGGTTATCATAGTTGATACCAACCCGATCTGGTGGGGAAAGCAAGCGTTAAAGGAGTCTCAGGTAAGACGGCTTGAGGAGGACCTGAGTAATTCTGGTTTAATTTCGTGTGTGTTTATACTGCTTTTTCTTTTTTAAAAAAACAGCTTTATTAAAATCTTTTACACACCATAAAATTCATCCATTCCGATGTGCAAGTCAGTGCTTTTTTAGTAAAAATCACAATAAAATAGTGTAACCATCGCCATGGTTTCATCGTAGAATATTTCTGCCGCCCCAGAACGCTCCCTCGGCCCCCTCACGGTGCGTGCCCCTCCCCGCGCCGCAGGCACCCTCGGTCTGGACCTTCCATCTGTTCCAGGTAGTGCGCAGGCCTTGAAAGGAAACCTATTTTGAAATACCTTACTTTGAAATAACTACAGACTCATAAGAAATTATTTTTTAAAAATGGCGCAGAGAGGTCCCGCGGACCCCGCTCCAGCTTCCTCCAGTGCCTGCACCTCGTGTATCTAAGTTCGGTCGTGGAGCCGGGAAATTGGCCTCCGTCCGCTCTTCAGACCTTGCTCAGTTCACAACGGTTTTCCATCCACTCATGTGCACGTGCGGTGCCACGCTGTCCTGTCACATGCACATTTGTGTGGCCACCGCTGCAATCAAGGTGCGAGCTGTTGCATCACGCAGGAGCTCCCTTGTGCACCTTAAAAAAAATTTTTTTAAATGTTTATTTTTGAAACAGAGAAGACAGACAGAGCATGAGCAGCGGAGGGGCAGAGAGAGAGAGAGACCCAGAATCTGAAGCAGGCTCCAGGTTCAGGGCTGTCAGCACAGAGCCCGATGTGGGGTTCGAACCCACAGACTGTGAGATTGTGACCTGAGCCAAAGTCGGACACTTAACCGACTGAGCTCCCCAGGCGCCCTGAAAGTTTTTACTTTTGATCAAGTCCAGTTTCTCAATATTTAAAAATTGTAGCTTGTGCTTCTGGTGCTATAAGAATTCTCAACCTTGCTCTCAGTATTAAAGATTTTCTCCAGTTGTTTTCTGTGAAAAGTTCTACGTGTAAATCCATAATCCAGGAGGGCCTGGCTGGCTCGGTCCACAGAGCATGCAACTCATGATCTCAGGCTCGAGAATTCAAGCCTCACATTGGGGGGGGTAGAGATTACTTAAAAATAAAATCTTAAAAAAAACAGTATAAATCCACAATCCATTTTGAATTAATTTTTTAATAAGCTGTGAAATTTAAGTTGAGCTTTCATTTTTTTGCCTCTGTATAATCCAGTTGCTCCAGCACCAGTTTAGAAAGATGACTCTTGGGGTACCTGGGTGGCTCAGTCGGTTAAGCATCCGGCTTCGGCTCAGGTCATGATCTCACGGTTCGTGGGTTTGAGCCCCGTGTCAGGCTCTGTGCTGACAGCTAGCTCATAGCCTGGAGCCTGCTTCTGATTCTGTATTTCCCTCTCTCTCTGACCCTCCCCTGCTTGTGCTGTCTGTCTCTCAAAAAATAATTAAAAACTTAAAAAAAAAAAAGATGACTCTCTCTCCACTGAATGGCTTTTGCAACCTTGTCAGAAATCACGTGGGTGCACCTGAGTGGGTGTGTTTTGGGTGCTCTTTCTGTTCCTTTGATCTCTGTGGCTCTCCCTCCACCACTACCACACAGTCTTGATTGTGATAGCTGGATAGTAAGTCTTGGGCTCCCCCTGGCTGGTTTCCCCCATTTTATTCTTTTTCAAAAGTATTTTTTAAAACTATTCTAGTTCCTCTTCTTTTCCATTTAAATTTAGAAATTTTTTTTAATGTTTACATTATTTATGATAGGGGGGTGGTGTGGAGGGAGAGGGACAGAGAGAGGGAGACACAGACTCGGAAGCAGGCTCCAGGCTCCGAGCTGTCAGCACAGAGCCCGATGTGGGGCTCAAACCCACTAACTGTGAGATCATGACCTGAGCCGAAGCTGGATGCCTAACCGACTGAGCCCCCAGGCGCCCCATATGTCATTGTGTCTTGATCCAGTATCCTGAGGCTTTACTGACTCATCTGCTAGTCCTGGCAGGGCTTTGTAGATTCCTGGGGATTTTGTACACAGAGACACAGTTTTACTTTTTCCTTTTCAACGCATAAAGCTTTTGATTCCTTCTCTTGCTTTATTGTGCTGGTTAGGACTCCCAGTTCTGTGTCCAAGGAGATGCTGAGGGTGGACGTCCTGCCTCGTTCCCAGTGTTGGGGGAAGGCGTGGCCTCCGCCGTCAAGCGTGATGCTGGTGTGGACGGTTTGCACTTACTCTTTATCCAGCTGTGGAGGCTCTCAGCCCTTCATCCTGGATGGCGTTGGAATTATGTCAGCTGCTCTCTCTGCGCCCATTAATAGTTTTTCTTCTTTAGCCTGTCAATACGATGGATTACATTGACTGTTTTTCAAATACTGAGTCTGCCTTGGATAAACCCCACTTGGATTCAGTTTGCTAATATTTTGTTCAGAACTTTGATATCTATGTTCAATAGAGATAAGTGAGAGTGCAAGCAGGGGAGAGGCAGGGAGAGGGACAGAGGATCTGAAGCGGGCTCTGTGATGACCGCAGAGAGCCTGATGTGGGACTTGAACCCTTGAGTTGTGGGATCGTGACCTGAGACAAAGTCGGATGCCTAAGTGAGCCACCCAAGTGCCCCATCTTGTTCTTTTTTGTCTTACCTTTTGGCTTTTTTTTTTGAAGTTTATTTATTGATTTTGAGAGAGAGGGACAGAGTGTGCAAGTGGGTGAGGGGCAGAGAGAGAGGCGGAGAGAGAATTCCAAGCAGGCTCCACGCTGTCACCATGGATCCCTATGTGGGGGTTGAACTCACGAACTGTGATTATCATGACCTGGCTGAAACCAAGAGCCGGATCCTTAACCGATTTGAGCCACCCGGGCGCCCGCCTTTGGCCGGCTTTGACGTAAGGGTGAGACTGGCTTCATAAAATGAACTGGGAAGGCTTCTGTTTTCTGGAACAGATTGTTTTGAATTTGGTGTCCATTCTTTAAGTACCAGTGAGATTGTCTGGGCCTGGAGTTTGTTTGGGGGAGGTTTTAAACTGATTTAAATTTTGATAGTTATTAACGTTTTGAATGATCTTCTCATATTGGGTGAGTTTCGGTTGTGTGTCGTGTTCTGATTTTGTTGTCCACTTGGTGTGATGCTGCTCGGGTTCATCCGTGTGTGGCGCGTGTCGGTGGCTCCTTTTTACCGCTGAATAGTGTTTCGTGTGGACGTACCTCTTGTTCGTGTGTCGACGAACGTTTGGATTATTTCCACTTTTTGACTCTTAGGAATAATGCTTGAATGATTCTCAAGTGCGGGGGCTACGTCCGCATTTCTCTCGAGTAGCTAGATGCCTGTGAGTTGAATTGCCGGGTCAAGTGGTAAGTTTAGGTTTAACTTTCTAAGATGCTGCCAGACTTACAGAGTGGCTCGCCGTTTTCCGTCCCCTCCCGTGTGTAAGAGTTCGAGTCTCGTCTCATCCTTGCCAACGCTTGTCTTTTTTACTGTAGTCACTCTGGCAGGTAGGGAGTGGTATCTCGTTGTGGTTTTAATTTTCATTTCCTTAAGGACCATTGTATATATAACGTCTGTTCTATATGTAGTACGTGCTTATTAGCTGTCGTACTTTCTTCTTTTTAAGTTTATTGATTTACTTTGAGAGAGAAAGAGAGACTGTGAGCAGGGGAAGGGCAGAGAGAGAGAGGCAGAGAGAATCCAAAGCAGGCCCTGTGGTGTCACTGCAGAGCCCGACGTGGGGCTTGATCTCACAAACCATGAGATCATGACCTGAGCCGAGATCAAGAGTCGGATGCTTGACGGACTGAGTCACCCAGGTGCCCTGTCATATTTTCTTAGTTGAAATGCATATTCAGTTAATATACCCAATTTTAAAATTGGGCTGTTTGTTTTCTTATTATTGAGTTATAAGAATTCTTCATATATTCTTGGGGCACCTGGGTGGCTCAGTCAGTTGAGCATCCGGCTTCAGCTCAGGTCCTGATCTTGCATTTGTGGCTTTGAGCCCCGTGTCGGACTCTATGATGACAGCTCAGAGCCTGGAGCGTCTTCGGATTCTGTGTCTCCCTCTCTCTCTCTGACCCTCCCCTGGTCACGCTGTCTCTCTCTCTCTCTCTCTCTCTCTCTCAAAACTAAATAAAAAATTTAAAAAATTTTTAAAAAGCATTAAAAAAAGAATTCATATATTCTGGATATAAGTCTTTTTCCAAGTATATGATTTACAAATATTTTCTCCTGGTCTGTGACTTTGTGGCTTATCTCTTCATTTTTTTTATGTTTTTTAAAGTCAGCTTTATCCAGGGAGACCTGACTGGCTTAGTCAGTAGACCATGTGACACATGATCTCGGGGTCTTGAGTTCAAGCCCCACATTGGGCATAGAGCCTACTTAAACGAAAAGAAAAAAAGAAAAATCAAAGTTACAATCAGTTTTATTGAGATATAATTGACATGCAGTGACTAGCACGTATTTCAGGTGTTCAGTTTGATATGCTTTTGCATCTGTACATTCATGAAGTTATCACCACAGTCAAAATAATGAGCATAGAAATCTGCGACCCCCAGAAGTTTCATCATGTTCCTTTATCCTGCCCACTTCTCTCTGGGCAATCAGTGATCTGTTTTGTCATCATAGATTAGTTTACATTTTCTGGATTTTTATGTAAATGGAATCAAACAATATGTAGTGGGATTTCTTTTGGTCTGTTTCTTTACTCAGCATAATTATTTTGAGATCTGTCCATGTTGTCACAGTCATTGATGCCTTTCTATTGTGAACGGTATCCCGTTGTATAGACAGACTTCCACATCACTGCACATTACCCGCCTACACCTCGGAAACCTTTTATTCTGAATGCTCATCAGTGGTATGGGAGCATTCCTTTTTTTTTTTTTTTTTGTACCCAAATAAGATGTTCTCTTTCCTTGTTTGTTTGTTTTTTTTTTTAATTTTTGAAGCTTATTTATTTATTTTGAGAGAGAGTGAGAGCGAGCACAAGCATGGGAGGGGCAGAGAGAGGGGGAGAGAGAATCGCAAGCAAGACTCTGCACTGTCAGGGTGGAGCCAGACACGGGGTTCGAACTCACAAACCGTGAGATCATGACCTGAGCCAAAACCAAGAGTCAGACGCTTAACCAACTGAGCCACCAGATGCCCCCCTTTTTTCTTAAGTTTATTTATTACTTTTTTGGGGACGTGGCAAAGGCAGGGGGAGAGGAGGAGAGAGAGGGAGAAAGAGAATCCCAAGCAGGTTCTGTGCTGTCAGCACGGAGCCCAGCTCAGGACTTGATCTCACGGAAGGTGAGATCCTGACCAGAGCTGAAGTCGAGAGTCAGACGCTTAACTGACTGAGCCCCCCAGGCGCCCCTCTCTTTCCTTGTTTTATCTTTTGCCCATACGATATACCATAAAAGCTACTTCCGTTTGCTTTTAGTATATTTGATGGCCTTTTGCGTTTCTCCCTTGGGGCGCTGCACATTTTCCTCCTTGGGTGGTTTTTGAAAACGATTTGTGGATGCTCTCGATGTTAAAAAGTTCACCTTCTGCTTGTCATATGTTGCAGTTATTTTTTTCCAGTTTGTAATTTGCCTTTCACTTTTGTTTATGGTCACTTTTTTGCCATATAGAAATTTTAATAGGTTTGTTTTATATATTTTTAAATAAAGTGAAATTTATCAGTGTTTTATTTGCTGCCTGAAGTACTTTTTCCTTAAAGAGAAACACGCTTTATTCCAGGATTATAAATATACGATCCTCCGTGTTTTAGTAATACTGGTACTTACGAGAGTGTAAGCTCGATGCAAGAAGGGCTCCCTGCCCGGCGTCCCCCGGGGGCCCAGCGTGCTAGGGACTGGGCGAACTGGAAGCGTTTACAGATCACCAGTTTCTTCAGTTCGTGTTAATCGTCTGTTCTGCATGGTGATCGTTTCCTAGTAATTTTATCAGAGAGTATGTCACATGCTTACTGCCCTTAAATGTTGTGCAGAACGTATTTGGGGAACAACGAATGCACTGAGGTGGAAATCACCGCAGATAAGTAACGTTAGAACGCTCGTTCTCGGGTGTTTTGGTTCACGGCTTTGGAGGCGGGAGCGCTTGAGCAGGTTGTCAGCAGGGGAACACACGATGTCTAAGAGTGAAATCTTTATCATTTCGAGACCTAACCTCGTGATTTGGGGAGTTGCTGTATCTTTCCTCATGGTTTCTGTTTTCCAACAGTTCACTTTATCAAAATGCATAGATGCCGTGATGGTGCTGGGAAATTCTCATTTATTCATGAACCGCGCCAACAAGCTCGCCGTGATAGCAAGCCACATTCAAGAAAGGTATGGCCGTCGCGGCTGCCGTCTCGGAGCCCAGCGCCCCGGAGGTCTCGGTGCCCGTCGGCGTGCGGCACCGCAAGCGCGTCTGTTTTCTGTAGCGCTGGACGGTGTTAAGAGCACCAGGGACCCGCACGTGTCATCTGAAGGGAATGACTGTGGAAACCTCGTGAGCTAACATCTGATAGAGTCGCGTCACATGCATGTGTCACATACACTCGGGGGGACCGTGTAGGCAGAGAGCAGGGAGGACGTCGGGCCGGGCAGGCAGCTCCTTCTCTGTTGTCCTTGTGGGCCCGCCCCGAGAGCAGGCGAGCGGGGCTGTGGGGCCGCGTCCTCGCAGCCGCTCTGGGCCCCTGCGGAGTTCGCGGGCTGTGAGGTTCCTCCGCTCCGGGGGGGGGGGGGGGGGGGGGGGGTTCTGGTGCTGCAGATACGGGTCCTCTTGGTATGTAGGCTTTTAACCCGGGCAGCTGCCCCTTCTGGTGCTCAGCACAAGACACGGTGACCTTTTCTTTTCTCTTTGTTTCTTCTTTTTTAATGTTTATTTAATTTTGAGAGAGAGGGCGAACACAGGTAGGGGAGGGGCAGAGAGAGAGGGAGACACAGAATCGGAAGCAGCTCCAGGCTCCGAGCTGTCAGCACACAGCCCGACTCGGGGCTCGAACCCATGAGCCGTGAGATCATGACCCGAGCCGAAGTCAGACGCCTCACCGACCAAGCCGCCCAGGTGCCCCAACAGTGACCTTTTCTAACACGGGTGGAGAGACCGGCCGTGTGTGAATCATTTCGGGATCGGTGTGTGGGTGTGCGGCTTCTCTGCGGACGTGGCTGTGAACACGGTTCATATTTTCACGATTAATTTTGACCGTGCTTTGCACGTATACGCCGGCCGTAGAGTCTGGTTCCCCGTGTGAGACGCAGCTCTTGTGTGTCTTACTTAGGAGCGACTCTTGTGTCCCGGCCTGGGTCATAAGGGGCGGACGCCTCGCGCTTCTCGTTTGCTGGGGCTGCCCTCTCGGCCTCGGGAAAGCGCCCGCGAGCCCCTGGGCAAGCGCTCTCGCCCCGTGACCGCCGTGCACTGTGCACTCTTCGAAGACTTGGTTAAGATATTAAAAGAAAACTATAAAAGGCACAGGGGTCACTCGTTAGAAAAATCAAAGATGTGTTTTTACACGACGACTATAAAGTCACAGAGCACTGGGAGGGTCTTTTCCGGGACCCGTGGACCATGAGTCACGGGGGCAGGTAAACATCCCTCAGAGAACAAACCCGCCGCAAGCTAGAGCTCGGTGGGACTGTCCTCCCGGTGGCGTCTGGGGAAGTGGAGTGAGAGCCACCTCCAGCGCTCCGAGGGCCCGGGACCCGTACAGGCTTCGTGTCCTCTCACTTTCGAGGAAACAGAGGGGTCACCAGAACATTCTCTGTGGCTGACTCGTGTTGGCCAGTTATCACAGAATCTTCCGGGGCAGGATTGGTGTGGTTTTTGTTTGTTGTCTCTGCCGAATTTCATCTGGGCGTTCAGTGAGGACAGAGTCCTGGTGTAACTCGCTTTTCCGCCTACTGTTTCAGTCGATTCTTGTATCCTGGGAAGAACGGCAGACTTGGAGACTTTTTTGGAGACCCTGGCAACCCTCCTTCCGAATTCAGCCCCTCCGGGAGCAAAGACGGCAAATACGAGTTGTTCACAGCAGCGAATGAAGTTATTGCGGAAGAAATTAAAGACCTCATGACCAAGAGTAATGGATTTCTTCACCCATTATGTATTTTTTTACAATTGCAGTTGAAAGTGGAGGCCCTTGAGGCTCGAGGTCCAGAGATCGGGGGTTCCTGTTTACTTGCGCTCTCTTTCTCTCTTTTCGTTTGTAAAATAATTTTCATCACACCCTGAGCCTTGTGTGCCGAACCTCACCGGCATCTCACACTGTCTGCCAGCGTCTACTTCCTGGAACCCACACTTAGCATCTAAGGAGACCCTCTGTCCTGGTTTTCCTCTTCTGGGACCGTTCTCCCATTTCTGACTTTTCCTTCATCTTGTCCCGTAAAAATAGGTTTTATAATTCTGCACGTTCTTTTTCTTCCTCTGTAAGTTCTCACCCACTCGTATCTTCAGTTACCGTTTCTGTGCGAACGCGTCCCAATCTTTGTCTCTAGTACAGCCTTTCTCTCAGCAGATGCCTCCACAGAGGTGTCCGCAGTCTGGCCAGCACGCCCCAGACCGGGTTCACCATCTCTCCCTCCCCGTCACACCGCCGTTTCCACCCCCCCCACCCTGTCTCTGCCACGCCCATCCACCTGCTTTTCCAAATTCAAAACATTAATTTTTGACTCTTTCCTGCTCACATTCACCACCTAGTCAGTTACAATATCCTGTTAGTTTAGCCGTAGAAGTGCCTCCAAAATCTGACTCTGTCATCTCAACCCTGGCACCATTGGCATTTTGGGCTGGATGATTCTTTGTTGAGGGGACTGGCCTGTGCTTTGGGGGATAGTTAGCAGCATCCCTGGCCGGGACATTAGATGCCGTAACACCCCCGGTGGTGATAACCGAATGTCTCAGGCTTTGCCGTCGCCTCTGTAGGGCACCATTGCCCAGGTTGAGCACTGCTGCTCTGGATCATTGTAGTGGCTTCTGTTCACTGACTTCTGTCTGTCCCCACTCAGGTCTTTCCACTCCAGAGTTGTCCTTCTAAAAATCAGAGCTGCCATTTCCTGGCTTAAAGGCCGTTACTGGTTCCCTATTGCCTGTAGGCTGTGGTTTTAAACTGTAGCCTGTGTCAGAATCGCCTGGAAGGGAAAGGCAACCCTGTAGAGACAGGAAGTGGGTTCGTGGTTTCCTGGGGCCGGGGCAGCAGGGAGTGATTGGGACCGGCCCAGGGCGTCTTTGGGGTAAAAGGAAATGTTCTGAAATTGCGTTGTGGTAATCGTGTGCAACTCTCTAAGTTTACTAAAAACCACTGAATTGTTGGTTTACTTAAAAGGAGTGAATCTTATGATCTGTCAGTTACACCCCAGTAAAGCTGGTAAAAATCACCTGAGGGCTTGTTCTAACAAAACGCAGAAACACCCTGCAGTTTCTAATTCCATGGGTCGAGGGCGGTCCCAGGAATTTGTGTTTCTGTTAAGTTCCCTGGTGAGGCTCCGATACCTGGTTCCAGAACCATACTTCCCACACTTTGAGAACCACTGGCCTCCAGGCTAAAGTCTCAACTTCTCCGTGTGGTGTTCAGGGCCTTTCCTGGGCTGAGCTCCCCCGCGGTAGGGGTATCAGTGCTCCAGGACCAGCTGCTGGCCAGAGAGCCCAGATGCCAGGCAGAGGGTCCAGCTGCTGGCCAGAGGGCCCAGCTGCAGGCCAGGGGGACCAGCGCAGGCCAGGGGGACCAGCTGCTGGCGAGGGGGGTCCAGCTGCAGGCCAGAGGGCCCAGCTGCAGGCCAGGGGGACCAGCTGCAGGCCAGGGGGCCCAGCGCAGGCCAGGGGGACCAGCTGCAGGCCAGGGGGCCATCTGGGCTCTCCACCCTCTTGAACTGCCTCGCTGTTCTCACTCAAGGCTTCAGACAGGTTGCCAGCGTCGTCCCTGTTTGCCACAGCCAGAGGGCTTGACACAGCCAGAGGGCTTGCCCCACCCAACACCCCCCCCACCCCCCGCCCCCAGCCAGGCAGCCCTCGGTGGCGGCGGGAGGCAGAGGGGGTGCTGGGACGGAGAACAGAGGGCTCAGATCAGGCAGCTGCACGTGACCTTTCATGTGTGCACATGACTTAGGTCGTAGCAAACCTGAACCTTCCCAGACAACGCCAGGATGTTTTACTGTGGTAGATAACGTAACATTTACCGTCAGCCGTTTAAAAGTGCTCAGTGCGGTGACATCCGGTATATTCACGCTGTGTACCGCCACCGCCACCGTGCAGGCCCAGAACGTTCCTCACACTGAGACTCTCTAGCCCCCCAGCCCCGGAGACAGTGTTCAAAAGTGCTCGTTTAAGCACTGCTGAGACCAGATCTCTCTCTGTAGTTTTCAGCCTGATTTGGATATGTCATCTGGTCTTAGTCGTGAAGAATGCTTTGGTTTGAAAATTATTTTAATCCAAGAAAATGCCTAATTATTGACTCTTTAACTTTATTATGATTGTTTGCAGGTGACATAAAGGGTCAACACACGGAGACTCTGCTGGCGGGATCCCTCGCCAAAGCTCTTTGCTGTATCCTTGGTGCGTTTGTCTCTGGGAGGGGGTCTTCTGCGTGGAACATCGCTTATTGTGATAGTTTTGAGAACCTTGGGTGTCCATACGAATGAAAGGCTTGAGTGTTCTAAAGTGGTGGGTAATCAAAAAGCAGTTTATCTTGGCTTTAGAGCATTTTAAGATAAGCTGGAAAAATGTGGAATGTAAGGAAACAGAAAACTCTTATTACCTCTAGTATGTGCAGCTCCCAGCAGGTTCTTGTGGGGCTTGGGGTGCTTGTATCTTACGGACAGGTGAGGGCGTGGGTGTTTCTTCCACTTTCCGTAAATTAGGAACAGTGTGTTTGATTAGAGGAGCCATTGCTGGTCCGGGGGCTTAATTCAGGAGCGGTCTCTCCACAGCCCCCGGGTTCTCGGCACTTAGCGTGGCGTGAGCACCTCCCTGAGCGCTTTGACGCTGTCTGTGTTTGGGTGGTGTTCGCCCAGTCTGGTGTGATTTGGTTTCTTTGTTTGGGGGAGTGCTGAGGATGGCGGTGTGCTGGACTTTGGGGGCGCCCCCCTCCCGTGTGGTTTTCACGTTCCTCACCGTATCTGGCTCATTGCCTGACCCGTGGTCCCGCATGCACATCGAGGACGTGGTGACGATCACAGAAGGACCATGTCTTAGTGATTTTGGTTTTCTGGGGCCGAGGTCACGTTCCGGTCAGGTCATGAAGCCCCGCTGACGGCAGTTGGTAAGGAACCCCCCACTTTCTCTTGTGTGTGTACAGCGGGGAGGGGGGCGTTTCTGGTTTCAGCTCAGTAGATGCTGGAGTTACTGAGGTTGTTTTTCTGTTTACTATAAATATTATGAAATCAAATATTTTTAAATTCCTTAATGCTAAAAAAATAAGATATTCATAGAATGAACAAGGAGGTTAAAGGTAGGAGTCTGTGGTTTTTTTTGAGGTCTGTAATTCTTATTTTACTGCTATAATTTTGGTGGACTGTTTAAAAAATTGGTTGGAAAACCTTATAATACGTTTAGTAAGATTCAGTTAAATTGTAATCTGTTTTTATCTTTTTATAGATAATCAGGAAATGAAATCAAGGATTTTGGTAAGATTAAGAAACAATCACTACTATGTTTATATACCAGCTACAGCCAATTAGAAAGCATAATGGGAAGTAAGACCCATTTATCTGTTTACTTTTTAGTTTTCTTTATTTTGAGAGAGTGAGAGAGAAAGCGCAAAGGAGGGACAGAGAAAGAGGAAGAGAGAGAATCCCAAGCAGGCTGTACGCTGTCAGTGCTGAGCCCTACACAGGGCTCGATCTCATGACTGTGAGATCATGACCTGAGTGAAACCAAGAGCCAGACACTTAACCAGCTGAGCCAGCCTGGTGCCCCGAGACCCATTTATGATAAATACTGAATATCCAGATTAAATTAACAAGCAACGTGTAAAATGGTTTATGATGAAAAACTAAAATGCTGAGAGACATAAGAGAATTGAATAGAGAGCCAAATTTTACTCTTTGATGTCAGTGTTTCCAAAGTTAAACAGTAAATTCAGTGCATTCTCAGAATATTAATGAGTTTTTTCCTTCCCCTGGCAGATTGGGGGAATTCAGTTCAACAAACAGTAAGGGGCACCTGGCCGGCTCAGTTGGTAGAGCGTATGACTCTTGACCTTAGCTTGTAAGTTTGAGCCCCACGTTGGGTGTAGAAATTACTTAAAAGTAAAATCTTAAAAAAGATAGCAATTCAGCAGTTTATTTGGAAGAATAAATCCATGAGAATAGCCAGGTGCTTTCTGAAAGAGAGTGCTAAGCAGGAACTTGCTCTGTCAGCATCCAGGCTGCAGGACCCGTGTGATTCTGGCACAGTGTAGACTCAGGGCAAATGGAAAGGACTAGAATCCAGAAAGAAACCAGGTCAGTGGAGTTCTTTGACTTGTGGAAAGGAAGCCCTTAAGTTGATGGGAAGAAAATGAATTATTCAGTTAAAGGTATTAGGCCAATTGGTTGCCATTTGGGGGGAAACAAAGCTAGATCTCACACCTAAAGAATTGTAATAAGGATCCAACATTTCACTGTAAAAATTCAAGTCATAGAAGCACTGGAAGAAAATACCTGGTTATATGCATCTTGGATTGGGGCGGACCTTGTTAAGCATGATGTGAAACTTTAAAGAAAACCTTAGGGGCACCTGGTGGCTCAGTTGGTTGAGTGTCCAACTTCAGCTCAGGTCATGACCTCCCAGCTCGTGAGTTCAAGCCCCGCGCCAGGCTCTGTGCTGACAGCTAAGACCCTAGAGCCTGCTTCGGAATCTGTGTCTCCTCTCTCGGCCCCTCCCCAATTCTTTCTCTTTTTCTCAAAAATAAATAAACATAAGAAAATTAAAAAGAATAAAGAAAACCTTAAGACTTCAAAAAAATACAACGCCCAAAACAAGGATGAAAGAAAACTATTAGGAAAAGTATTTTCCGCATAGCTGCCTCAGAGAGGGTTAATGTCATGGTTCTAAAAATGAAAAAGAGCTCTTATGAGACCAAGTTTTAAAAGTTAAGGTTTACTCTGAAGAAACAGGTAGGTGACATGAGCAGTCTGCAAAAGAAATGGGGATGGCCAGTTAGCGTTTGGAAAGACACGCCGCCTTCCTAGTAAGCAAAGAAGCGCAAACGTCCGACGGCGGGATTTTCATTGTTTCCTCCTTGCACCGCCCCAGCGGGCAGCCCCCAGGGGTGATGGGACAGTGGGGGTTGGCGATTCTGCATCACCGACGGAGGGGAATTTGGCACAGCTGTTATGGCGGGAAGTTTAGCGTGCATGCACGTTAGCAGTTTCCCGGATTTTTTTAGGAGCTAGTCAGAGTTGTATAAAGCGTATTTGAGGGTGCTCGTGAGAGCATTGTCTAAAGCTCAGGATCGGAAACGGCTTCAGGGTGCTCTGTGGATAACTGGTTAGATAGTGGGACTCTCTGAAGTCAGCACGGAGGAGGGGCCACATCCAAATTCACTGATACACGATTTCCTCCCCAGATACCGCGGAATCAAAATACAGATTGCAGGGGGTGCCTGGCGTGGTCGGGCATGTGACTCCTGATCTTGGGGTCGTGGGTTTGAGCCCCACATTGGGTATAGAGTTTATTTTTTTGAAAAAAGCAGCTTGCAGTACACTAGGTTATCATCCTGGGGTGTGTGTGTGTGCGTGTGAGTGCGCATTTTGGGTGTGAGTGCATACGTGTGCCCACACAGGCGCTCTCTGGAACCCGTGAAACAAGGCTTCTCTCTGGAGCGGTGGGCCTGGGGGAAGTTGTCGCCGTCATCCTAACGCTGTAGATGGTACGGGGTGACAGTAACAAGGCAGCCCCGTGGGAAGAGCCGCGCAGGTCGCCTGTGCAGCGCGTCGTGCTGCCGTGCGGGTGATTCACGTGCGTGTGACTTCCAGGTGATCAAGGCTGCGGAAGACAGCGCGCTGCAGTACATGAACTTCATGAACGTCATTTTTGCAGCACAGAAGCAGGTGAATTGGGGGTATTCTTCTTTTATTTTTTAATTTTCACTTAAATTCCAGTTAGTTAGCCTACAGTGTGATGCTAGGTTCAGGTGCACGATATAGGGACTCAGCACTTCATACGTCCCCTGTGCCCATCACCTGTCCCCGGCCCTCACGCCTCCGCTCTGGGAACCGTTAGCTCTCCGTAGTGAGAGTCTGTTTTCTTAGCTTGCTTGTCCTGTTCTCTTTCCCCCTAGGGAGAGTGTTCTTTTTAAAGAATATTTGTTTCATAATGAAGGAATTCATTTTATTCTTTGAGTGACCTACACAGAAAGGTATTCTGACTAACTGGCATTTTCAGTGGATTAGGAAACTGGAATTAATATTTTTTAGTAACCATTTCTTTGTTTTGGGTCCTGGAGCCCATGAGAAGCTGAGGGGTCCCCAGAAAAAGTTATACTGAAACCCAGTTCTGCATTTAGTTCCATGGACTTCATGTAGCCCTGTCTAGCCCGTCCTTGGACTCATCCTTGGGTTCAGGCTAAGATTCCCTAGTTTACAGTTTGTGGCACACCTTGCCTCAGTTTCTCTCTTTGTGCGGGGAGGTCTTATAAAGATTTGATATTCTTTACTTTGCAAATATTTGAATGAATTTTCCCTAATTCAAATGGATTATCACTAAGACATTTTCTTCTTTGATATGTTAAAAAAACTTTCTTAAAAATTCAGTTTTAAACCCCAAATGCTGCCACGTCCAGGTCTCATATTCTCCATGTTGGAGCGGCAGCGTGCTGAAGTGAAAAGACCGTGGGCTTTGGGGACAGGCAGACGGGGGGGGGCTCCAGGACCGCGGCCTGGCCACGGCCTGGGTGCTTCGGCTGCAGAGGCACGGCATCTACCTTGCACGGTTATCCCGTGTGTCACAGAAGCCGTTGCGGAACAGTCTAGCACGCGGTAGTTACCCCGTGTGAGCTGGTCGTTCTTACTCCTCCTCTGATGTGTTTGGATGTTCGTTCCAGAATATCTTGATCGATGCCTGTGTGTTAGACTCGGATTCGGGACTCCTCCAGCAGGTAGGTGCTCACGGCCAGTGCGGCGGTGGCCCGGGGAGCGTGTCTCAGCGGCCTGCGCCAGCTCTGGCCGAGCGGTGTGCTCTGCAGCCTGGAGCACTTTTCTCTTGGTCCTTGTCTTACAGTGTTTTTCTTACTGAAGTAGCGTTGGCACACGGTGTCACAGCAGTTTCAGGTGAACGACTCTCTGGTTCCTTTAAAATTTTATTTATGCTCCACACAGTGACTTTGATTGGTTCTGTAAAAGTGATTCACACATTGAAATGAGGTCAAGCAACACAAGAAAGTATTTTTTTAAAGGGTTAAAAAAAACCACTTCAAATCCTATCATGTTCAAATTACCGTTGTTAACCACAGGGGAACAGCACGACAGGTGTCTCTGCGCCAGGCAGGTAGCGGGGAACAGTGGGCACTGGGCAGAGCATTTTATAAACCCGGGGTCAGAACCCCCCGTACGCCCCGCGCCGCAGTCCTCCGGCTGCCGAGCTCTTGAAGTGAGTCTGGGCTGAATCGAGATGTCCTGTTAAGTGATCCACACTGACCTTCAAAGGCTTAGGTACGAAGAGCAGAATGTGAAAGATTTCTGTACTGACTACATGTCAAAATGATAATACTCTGAATATACTGAGTTAAATAAAATGTTATGAAAATTAATTTTATCCGTTTTTTCCCTTTTTTATGTGGCTAGAAAACGTTAAATTTCACATGCTGCCCGCAGTATATTTCTGTTGGACGGTTGGTAGGTGCTGCCTTTTAATCAAATGCATGAAATGAATTTAATCAGAAAGAGAAACAAGACTGAAGATATTGCCACACTTCAGATAAATGTGTTTTTTTAAATTTTTTTAATGTTTTATTTATGTTTGATACAGAGAGAGAGCATGAGAGGGGGAGAGGCAGAGAGAGAGGGAGACACAGAACCGGAAGCAGGCTCCAGGCTCTGAGCTGTCAGCACAGAGCCTGACGCGGGGCTCGAACCCACGAATGTGAGATCTGACCTGAGCCAAAGCCGGAGGCTTAACCGACTGAGCCACCCAGGCGCCCCAAGATAAATGTTTTTTGACCACAAGAAATATAATTTCCTAAAAGATCAGTTAAAACCACAAAACTGGAAACGCTGAGTTGAGGTTACTGCCGAGGATGTGGAGTGGGAGATACAGTTGGGAAGTGTCCTGGTGTCAGAGGCTCCGGATTAGAAGCTCCGGATAGGTCCTGTTTCCTGCGCTTGGCGGCAGGTTCATGGTCTTTGAACTGAAATCCTGCTTATGTGCTGTGTGTATATATAGTCTTGCGCGTATGGCTACGTTTCAGAATTAAAAAACCCAAAAGCTTGAGTTCATATCTTAACTGCATATTTCAGCCTACACAGCGTCTGCTAACTCCTAGAAGATCTTGTCTGTGCCATAAATTTAGATACCAGCTCTGCAGGGCGCCCGGGGGCTCAGTCGGTTAAGCGTCCAACTTTGCTTCAGGTCATGATCTCACGGTTTGTGGGTTCGAGCCCCCGCTGGGCTCTGTGCTGACAGCTCAGAGCTTGGAGCCTGCTTCAGACTCTGTGTCTGCCTCTCTCTGTCTACCCCTCCTCTGCTCACGCTTGGTCTCTCTCTGTCTCTCAAAAATAAATGAACAACATAAAAATAGATTAAAAAAAATAAGCCCACCAGCTCTGCCTCCCCAACCTGCACATTTATACGTGCTGGTCGGAGGCAGGCTCTCTGAGCTCCACACTTGCGCATTCAGCTGCTCACGCAGCACGTCAGATGTCAGATTTCAGGCGCCTAAACCGGAACTCGGTGTTTGTACGCTGCCTCCCAGGGGCATCCCCATCCCAGCAACTGGCAGCTCAGTCCATCGGCCCCTCAGGCCAAAATTCTGATTCCAACTTGTTCCTTCTCTTCTCCTTTTCCTGCCCTAAGCAAACTTGATCTGCTCTCGGAAACAGCCTCTGAATCTCACTGTATGTCTCCCCTTCACTGCGGCCTCTCACGTGGGAGAGTGTAAGCTCCGCTCACTGGTGTCTATTTCTGTGTGAACACCCGCCCAAGTCAGTTCTCAGCACAGCGCTCAGGACGAAGCTTTCACGCTGCAGATCAGATCTCGTCCCTCAGCTCCTCACAACCCTCCCGTGGCTCCCATCGCAGGGAGACTAACACCCGGTTGTCCGTGGCCCCTGGGCTCCCCACACGGTCCGGGCCCGCGTGGCGCCTCCCACTCCCCCAGCCACGCCGGGCTCCTGGCTGTGGCTTTGAAACCACAGCCCGCTGCGGCCCGAGGGTGTCTGCACTTGCTCTTCCCTCTGCCTCTAAGGCTTTTCCTCATTTGGGCCACCTCCTCAGGGAAGCCTTCCCTGACTGTCCACTGTCACTCCCTGTCCCCTTTACCCAACTTCATTTTTCTTCATAGAAATAACTTGTGACATTATGTCTGCATTTACCTACCTGACTGACTCTCTGTCTTCCCCCACTTGAACCCAAACATCCATCAGCAGATGGATGGGGTTAAACAAGTTGTGGCCTGACCATACAACAGAATAGCATTTGGTCACGAAAAGGAATGCAGTACTGATAAAGTGCCACACGCATGAGCCTTGAAAACACGATGCGAGTCTACGGCCATACCACCCTGAGCGCGCCCAATCTCGTCTGAAAACACGGTGCCGAGGGAGAGGATTCCTGTTGCATAAATCCGTCCCTACGAAATGTCTGGAATAGACGAATGCATAGCGCTAGAAAGTGGGTTAGTGGTGGCCCCGGGCTAGAGGGAGGGGGTGGGAGTGACTGCTAATAGGTATGGGGGTTCTTTTTGGGGTGGGGAAATGTTCTGGAACTAGATACTGGTGACAGTTGCACAACGCTGAATACAGTGAGAAGTAGTGACTTACACACCTTACAAGGGTGAACTTTATGGCCTGTGAATTCTCTCAGAGGTGGTGTTAAAAATAGAATGAAAATGAGTAAACATGGCAAGAGTCAAGATGTTTTCAGAGGCCAGCACAGGAGGAAGGGCATATCCTGTGCTGCGCCAGGGTCTTCAGAGGGTGAGGGAGCGGGGTGCCTGGGGGCGGGGGACGAGATGGCCTGCGCCCCGTGAGAGGGAGCCCGGAGCCCCTGTCCTCACTCACCCCGGGAGAACACTCCCCTTTGGTCTGCTCGGTCACATCCTCGTCTCCCTGGCCCGGTGAGCATTCCGTCCGCTAGAAAAGCTAAGCCCGTGCCGGGTCGGCAGAGACCCTTTGTATGTCTTGCAGGCTTGTGACATCACGGGGGGACTGTACCTGAAGGTGCCTCAGATGCCCTCCCTCCTACAGTATTTGCTGGTAAGGAGATGTTGACGGTGACCCTGACACCTGGAGTCCGAGGGCGAGACTCGGTTTCCTGGGGAACAAACGGGAGCCAGATGCCTGATGCTCGGAACTGGGAGAAGGAGCAGGAGGTGGCCCGGGGGGTCGGAACCTGCAAGGACGCGCGTCGGCGGTCTGTGGAGGCCGCCACGTGCAGAATGTGGTGGCCGTGCCCACGGGACAGCGCCTGCGCGTGGACGCGCTCGGTCACGGGCAGATGCAGAAAAATGCATTTCCTGATAGGCTTTGACGGAAAATCCCAGTTTATTATTCTGGCTATTTATTATTCACTGGCTGGTATCCGATACCTGTGTCCCGACTTCTGGTTATTTCCCCCCGTGTTTTAAATAAAATTTCCTTCCTTGTCGTTTTCTTCCCCCCAGTGGGTTTTTCTTCCCGATCAGGATCAAAGGTCTCAGTTGATCCTCCCGCCCCCGGTTCACGTGGACTACCGGGCCGCCTGCTTCTGTCATCGGAATCTCATCGAGATCGGCTACGTCTGTTCCGTGTGCTTGTCCAGTAAGTTCGAGGGAAGAGGTCTTTGCACGGGGTGGCGGTCAGAAAATAACGGTGCGGTTTTCTCCAACATCCGGTGTGCTTTGTTTGTTCAATTTACAGTTTTCTGCAATTTCAGTCCCATCTGCACCACCTGCGAGTAAGTGACCCTCGGGGCTTTGGCCCTCCCACCCCCACCCCGAGGTCCAGAGCCCTGAGGAGTGTCCCCCCCC